>JAMXBB010000001.1:103220554-103466815 GCA_024138015.1 Lumnitzera littorea | reverse complement strand
TATATATATAACAGCAAGCCAACAAAGACTATAAGGCCTCCCAAGAAAACCTTATAATCTTCTCACAAAAGAAAAAAAAAAAGTAACATGAGTTTGTTCCATTCTTTAGACTTCACAACCATACTTCCTAATCTACTAGAACTAACCTACGGATAACTATATTGAGGCATCTTTTGGTGTTACTCTGTACCTGCAAAACCATTTATTGGGATGTGAGCTCAACTAGTTTAGTAAAAAGGAACGGAGTTATAAGAGTATATTAACAAGTATGGTTATCCAATCATTAATTTAAATGCAAATGCAGTAGACAAATGATATAACATCTCATAATGTTTAATCGGTCCATTGTAAAGTTAGAGTAACTCTATCAACTCTAACCTATATTTCGAAGAGTTTCAACGTAAAACTATTAGACTAAATCTGGGCTTGTGCAATGGAAACACTTATCCTCCCTAGACAACGTTTGAATCATAGTTCCTAATCTTGCTAAGACCCCCTCTCTTATAACTTAGTTCAACTAAGGGTAAGAAAAAAACCATTTCTATTATCATTATCGAAGTATCGATATTTAATCTAACAACTTGATCGTTACCCCTATTGAGTTATCATAAATGTCAAGTTAGGTCTTTAATGTATTCAAGATTAGTCCAATTTATCAAGTGAGCAACCAAATTCATATACATAAGACTTGATATATCAAATAGAAAGCAACACTTAGAGTTGACCTCCCAATCACCACTTAGTATAACAAGCACACATGACACATGCACACACAATCTAATTACAACGACAAACAAACATTCTTACTCCTCCAAGTATCTTAACGTAATACTTCAATATGTCACTAAGCACAATTCCCAACTTACCTAATCTCAACGTGAGTAAATCTTGCTTTTCGTGCTCAATCCCTTTGTAGGTCTCTAAACAGTCAATATAAATATTTTAGATAAAGAGTATATGACTACTTTTTAATGTCTTACATATAGTTTAGATAGATTTTAATGTCTTACATATGGTTTTGATAGATTTATTAAGTCTTGGATTAAATTTTAACTTATATATGAAGTCTCTTAATAAGGTTTTAAACATTAATCTTAGTATGGGTTTTTTTTTTTTTTTTTTTGTCCTTGAAACCTTCTGAACAAGTATCCCATCAATAGTGTTAACACAATTTTTATTTTAGAACTTTCTATGAAAATATCTGAAAATAGTTTCGTTAATTAAAGACTTTCTGAAGAAATATCTGAAAATATACAAAAATATCCTTATTAATTAGGAACTCCATAAAGAAGACTCTAAAAACAATCTTACTAACTTAAGAATTCTCTGGTTAACTTATAGATAACATGTCAACTAAATATCTCATATCACAAGACTTTCTGATTTAGTCTCTAAACTAGAATTTTGACTTGTTTTTCTAATAGAACAACCTTCTAAAGAACTATCTAAACAGAGTAATCTTACAAGTTTACCTGAAATAACCCATCCAATATCATATTCTAGATTACAACCGTGTTACACCATCCTCATATATTACGATTATCATACCAAGTAACAACATAATACCAAATTCTTAAAATATACATACTTACTTATGAATGTGTTGATCTCACAACCACCAAACTGTCCAAATTTCCTCGCCAACTCAAACCATGCAATTCTATATTGATCTTCATAGTAAGATATGATCCAAGTACACCTCAAAACCTAGTATCAAAGGTCTAATTAAACTTTATATACAAAATCCTCAAGAAAATGGCAATTTCCATCTCATTTTTAGGACTAAAAAATCCCTATAAATTATGAAAAATATTTCTATCTAAAATCTCTTTATGCAATGTTCACTTACAGGATAAGTATTACCCATAAAAATTTTGGCTTAGAAACTATATCGATTGGGTCATTCAAATCGATTTTGAAATTTGCTCGGTTTCTTAAGAAAGTACTATATTTACTCAAAAATTATATAATATAATATTTTTCTCTAAAAATATATACAAAAATATGTAGAAATATTTTTTTTTCATAATTTTTGGAATTAATTTGATGTTTTTATTAATTTAACTAAAATAAGACAGAAACTAGATTCATCGGAAAATTAGCCTTTGACCATCCAGGTCGGCTACTAACCTGTCAAAATCACCAGACGCTGCCTCCACCGTTAGGGGGTGGTGGTGGTTTACCCCTAAGTTGCATCCGCACTTGAGTTTTGTCACCTTGTTTAGTTCGCTTAGTGTTACTTTCTAATTTTTCCAATTTTTTTCTTACTTTGTTCTTCTTGGTTCTAAAATTTTCCTAAATTCCTAAGAAGTCTATTGATTATCTAGAGAAGGTGGGTGATAATTTCTATGTTTTCTAAATGAAATATGGTATTTTTTCTCTCCAAATTAGCTTACATACCTCTAAACCATGCATGCTAGGTGTCTAAATTTGAGCTTCATAAGTTCACGGCTGTTCATTTTAATTCCCACAACTTCCTTAAGATGAATCCAGCTATTTGGTGATTTTTAACAATTTTTTATAGTTTTTCTTATAATTATTTGATGAATTACGCTTAGTTTAAGGTATTTTGAGTTTTTTTTTTATATAAATATATATAACAATGATACCTGGAGGAACACATATTATGTTTCTATATTATTTTAGATCACTTAATAATTTTTAAGTCTAAATAATTTATCTCTAATATTTGGTTATTTTCTGTTATTTACTTTACACGTTTACACTGGTAATGTAATTTAGTGTAAATTGTCTATTTTCATCTATAATTTTATTAATTTATTATAAATAAATATTCTAATCTCATAACATGCCTTCATTTGACTTTTAAGATTTATACGTAAAATATTATCTTAATCAATTAACATTCATGTACGCCTTAAACTACTTTATCGGAATTTAACACATAAGACTATGAACTCTCAGAAGCTAATACGTAAGACTAAGGAAATCCTATACACAATTTTACAGGGCTCACACCACCCTTAACTTACGTAAATCATCTTCGAAGTATATTAGGAGTCATACCCTAACGAAATTCCTTGCCCTCATTGAATATCTTCTTTAAACTAAGTCAAAGCAATTCCCCACTATCCATCTACTAGTAGAGGATCAACTTTGATACCATTTGTTACACCCTAAATTGAAAGTAGTGATTAATCAAGTCAATATGTACTAATGAGTCTTTTTTAACTACTTATTCAAAAAGTTTTTAAATGGTGTTGATAAGATATTCACTATTATGACTTTATAAACAAATATCAATTCTCTTTAATAATCTATTTGAGACTTCCTTTGGGATATCGCAGACCATAAGATTCCATGATGCTATTGACATTACATTAGAGTTATTGCTACTTTCTTCTTGGTGGTAGGCCTATGCCCAAGGGAGGGTTTGTGATTCTGCATGTTTCAAGGGATGTGCAAGAGAGCACACATAAACTATCTAGGTATCGAAGGTGACTTCAATGTTGACACTCAAAAGCTCAAATCAGTAAAGGAAATGGAGTAGAGAAAAATAGCAACAAGGATGTTAAGAGGTTGACTTTTTGGATTCTTTAGATGGAAGGCTTCACTAGGTATTTATATAGGAGAGGGTGGATGAGACTGAAAAGAGAGCCAATTTACCATAATTTCATGGCTCTCTCCAATCTCCAGCTATCATGAAGTTGATCACTGGAAAGAATCATGGGATTATGAATAGTTATCACATTAGCTATCATGTTTCTAACCTTATCCTCATTTGAATACGTTGGGTGGGCTATCCTTGGACTTGGAGGTGCGTGCTAAAATAGACTATCAAGAAGAGCCCATGTTTAAAGGATTGTATATCAAATCAAGCTATGAGTAGTTAATATCTTGAGTAAGTAAAGAAAACTATACTAACAAAATGTTTTGTTATGTTATATTCAATACATAAGAATACGAGCCGGAATAGAATCATAATTTTGAGATATTTGGATGCACTTTTTAAAGTTAGAATTGTAATTTTATTTTGACTTATTTTATTTTATTCCATTCTAATTCATTATTGCATATTAAATATGACATTAATTCTTTTTCAATTGACAAGTAAGGATCGAGAAGATAAGTACAAAAACATTGCATACAATTACTATTATTGTTTTATAATTTTTCAATACTTGTAATACCCGGTACCCTCACTAATAATTAAGGTTTTTTTTTTTTGTGGGAAAATATCATATAAATCAAGTGGTGTATAAAATACGTGTTTTAAGCAATTAGATATATAAAACCTACACACAATGGTGACAAGCCTTACTTGATCTGAAATACATAATTTATATAAACAGATGTATATAAGAATTATACTGGATTAGTTGGACGGAGAGCCACTTCTGTATGTGTATTATACGGTACTATCCATGTACTAATCGGGTTATAAATGAATATCATTGCAACCTACGACGTGTTAAAGGACAGGCAGGGTTATGAGTTGAAAAGTGTCAGAAGCCTATTAATGCGACCCACCTAAATTTTTTGTTTGAGAACGTGGTCTCTGAACCTATCCACATGATACCATTCATTTAGCTTATGCCCACATATGCACTGGTGTGGAAAGGAATATTCTTGATTTATACTCTCCCAGTCTCAATAAATGAATAAATTAATTGTTTTGATTACTTAGAACTTTTGAACCACCTTATAGTGCCATTTTGATGTCGTTTTTTTTTTTTTTGAATTTAACCATTGTATTATATTTAAGGGGGTAACTTAATGGAACTTGAGAGAAGGTAAATTAGAAAAATATAGAACATCTTAATTGTGGACTGTAGAAGGATGCATTTGCAATTTATATTAGTCATCTTAAATAATTCTTTTAGGTTAATGATAATTTGCTTCATGATTTAAGTCCAATAGTATAATAAAATAACACGATTTGATTAATCGGAGCTTGTATGATATATAATATATGTGGTGGCTTTTCATGGAAATATGTTGAGTCAACTTAATAAAATTTGTAATGTCCTAAACCAAAAATAGTGAATAACTCAAAGAACAAACACCGATAAGCCAACCAACTACTTCATCCTAGAGGTTCTAACTAATGCTGATATATTATTTACTACTTAACTTTATATACCATTACTCAACATATCTCAACAATTCATGTGAGCTCTATTTACATTTACAAGAGCTATCATAATCTCAACCCCTAGAACAGAGGAGTTGTCATTCTCGAGACCTTATAATTTGAGCCGATATATTCCTCCTTTTGAGCTAAGTGGTTTAATAAGTCTATTAGTATTCATTGGTTTAGTTATTTACTGCTTTTAATTTAAGGTTTTAGAGAATTTACTATAAACTTGTTGAATTGAAAACTTTTGTGGACTTATAGGATAACGATAGCTTAATATTTAGTTCGCTCTCTCTAGTTTAAATTGCTTAGTTTGACCTATTGTGAAAGAAAAATTTGTAGACTAATTTGTTTTCTAGAATAGAGGAAGTGAGAAAGTTTAAATAGCTAATGGAACATGCTCATGCGGTTGGTAGTGGTACTTGCTTAACGTATATATGCAATCGTACACAAATAAAGATCAACAAATATGCTAAAAACCCTTCATGTTGTGTGTCAACATGTAATTAAGTCGTCCTCACTTATATTAAAATTCAGTTATATTCTATATCTTTCAGACACGTCGTTTAAGCACTTCATGTCCATCTTTTTTACATTATGTAAATATCTCCTAACGATTTATATTATAGCCTTATACATAAAGGTGTTATTGGATTCGTTGGGGTGAATGTATAAAACCAAAGTAATGCACCAAAAAATTTAAAGGATCTAATTAAATTTTGGTGTAAATATCAAATATCTAAATGACCACTTAAAAATAGATAATAGAGAATTGTAATTGTACTTTTCCCGAATTAAATGACTTATCACGTAAAAATTCATAGCCAGGTAAATGGTAAAGACATACCATGAAGAAACAAACATTTCAGGCAAAAATTACACTCAAAGTATCAGTTAGGTGTGGCCTTCTTTGGAACAGAACTCTGCTGGTCACCAAAAATATAATTACTAGCAAGCGGCAAGACAGAAGGCGTAGAAGCCAAAAAGATTATGAGAAAGTTGTTCCCAAAAGTGGACGTCCTACCAACGAACATTTACAAAGATTGACCGCGTTGATGGCACATTTTTAACTAATCCAATCTTGATAGAAACGTAACGTAACAAGTTGTGCCTTCGTAATCTTATTACGTGTTTATTGTCTATTAGTGCGATAAATATATAAAATTGAATCAAGATCAAAATAATAATTTTTAATATAATTATATTTATCCATATCATAAAACCAATTCTAGTAATTATGAAACCGATATGATTTGCTAATAAATAAGCGATTCTTCCTTTTAAATTATGTAAACTAGGAGATAATGAAACGTTATTGATTATTTGTATTATGCCTATTATAATCAACCATGGAGAAATGAGAAATATAGAATGAGCATGGTTAAATAACTCCATATTGGCTTGAATTACTCCATACCGTACACTCTCATTTTTAATACGATTCTAGCTAAAAGTATACAAGTATTATAATGTGTCTTCCACGAATATGAATAACCATGTATGTAAATGTATAATTGGTGATTTGATAGCAAAAGCAATGACCAATCCAATATAGAATATTATCTCTAGTGCCGCAAGAAGTGTATATTGCCAGCATTAATAACTTTGGAACTTCGTCTAATGGTTCACGTTCCTAATTAATTTTTTTTGTGAATATTTTCTTCGTGTAACAACTCATAAGACCTTTTGAGCCATATTGTACGGGGTGTCATCACTACATTACCAGTTCATGTGCTGCTACTTGGATCTCATTATATATCAACCCCAACCCCACACCCCACACCACCACCACCCCCCCTCTCTCTTTCTTACACTCACACTCACACTCACGCACGCACGCATACACGAAGCAGAATTTGCATAGAGGGACAGACCATGACATTGTTGAAGAAGCTAAGACCTACAACAGCTCCATGGATGGCGAAAGGCAAGTACAACAGCAAAAACAAGGACCATATTTTGTGGCGTTGCGCTCTTTTTCTCTTCCTTTTTCTCACCTTATGGTTCCTTATTCCATGTGTCCACACCCACGTACAACCAAAGCCAAATGGCACAACAATGACAACCATCAGGCCAAAGACGTCCACATGTCAGCTCAACGCTTCGGTGTACGTCTACAATTTGCCGACAAGATTCAACTTTGACCTCCTCAAGGATTGCCAACACCTCAACATTCATACCAACATGTGCCCGCACGTAGACAATCACGGCCTTGGCCAGCCACTTCACAACATCGGTTCACCATCCTCTTGGTTCGGCACCAACCAGTTCGTCAGCGAGATGATCTTCCATGCGCGGGTGGAGAATCACCCTTGTCGCACCCCCGATCCTGAGAAGGCCAACCTCTTCTACATTCCCTTCTATGGCGGCTTCCACGTATCAAGTAAGGTTAGGGAGTCTAACCTCACGTTGAGGGATAGGTTAGCCGTTGAATTAGTAGAGCATGTCGAGAGCCAACCGTGGTGGCGGAGGAATGGTGGCAAAGACCACTTCATGGTCCTAGGAAGGACTGCATGGGATTTCATGAGGGATTCCAATGCTGGACATGATTTTGGTGCCAATAGGCTTCTAGACATGCCTAGTGTCAAGAATATGTCAGTACTAACTTTGGAAAGACAACCTTGGAAAGGTTCAAATCAGCATGGCATACCCTATCCTACTTACTTCCATCCCATGACACCATCAGAACTCTTTGCGTGGCAACAAAAGATAGCTCAGTCTTCGAGGCCATATCTATTTTCCTTTATCGGTGGATCCAGAAAAGGAGTAGAAAAAGCAGCAATAAGAGATGACTTGATCCGACAGTGCGACGAGTCATCTCGTTGCAACCTCGTCAAGTGCGGTGGTGGAAATTGCCATGACCCGATGAGGGTCCTGGACGTGATGACCTCATCGAGGTTTTGTTTACAAGCCCCTGGGGACTCATTCACTCGACGATCCATCTTTGATGCAATCCTCGCAGGTTGTATACCAGTGTTCTTCTCACCACACACGGCATATACTCAATATACGTGGTTTTTGCCAGCAAACGGAAGCGAATACTCGGTTTATATGGAAGTTGAGGGTAAAGTTACAAAGAAAAGAATCGAAGACGAACTGCTGGAGATACCGGCGGTTGAGAAAATGCAAAGGAGAGTAATAGAGTTGATTCCGAGGATCACTTATGCACATCCTAACGCCACCGATTTAAAGTTTCATGATGCCGTTGACGTTGCATTGGAGTCATTGTATAAGAAACTATACATTAAGTGAATATAGGAGTAGCCAATATTTTGAGTAAATAAAGGAACTTGTATTGATAAGTGTTTTGTTATTTCGTTTTTCATTTGACAAGTGAGGACTAATAAGGTATGTACAAAAGAACTGTATACGGTTGCTATTATTGCTTAACTAATTTTTCAATACTTTTGCCATCCCAAATATTTGCCAAATAAAGTTTATCAATTTTCAATGATTTATAAACTATGTGTTTTAAGCAATTAGATGTATCATACTCTCATAAACAGTGATGAACCTCACCGAATGATCTAAGTTATGTAGTCTATATAAACAAGATTTATATAAAAATTATATCGAACTACTTATCTGCTTTGTATATAGTTATATTATATTAGGATGTTCATTGAATTTAAATAAAAAATAGGTGATTTCAACTTACCATATGTAACTCATTAGAGTGAGTGGATGGATTGCAAACAGATATTGAAAAATACAAGATAGGTTTCAAATATAATTCTTTGGAACCCACTTTCATGAAGTAATGAATACGGTATTTCAATATGTATCCACCCTAGAAATTATACCTTAAGATATATGGGGTATCGACTCTAAAGTGTCTTATACCCATCTAACAAAATATTATTAAATAATAATGATGAACATAAAACATGATTACATTTCTAATTTCCATGTTCTATCAAAAAGATAAAAAGAAACTAGATTTAAACATATAAGTTATAGTCAAAACCCATCATCCATAAGAAATGCAAGAATTTTCTCTTTATTTTTCGATCTTTCTTTTATGTAAAAGGATTTAATAATACTAATATGCTATATGAATAAATGAGTGATATACAAGTACCAATAAAATTTTAATATTTAAATACATAATTATTATTTTTTTAAAAATACGTTCCTTCATTTTTAAATATTTAAATATTATTGATATTTATGCACCACTTATTGATCCATTTGGCATGTTAGTACTATTAAATCATTTTTCTTCTTTTATTTAATTTTTTTCTCATTACTAACTTTATCTTTGCCGTTACATTTTTCATTAGATGTTGTACCTATAAACTTATTGTAATGGATTTAACATTTTATATTTCAAGTAAGTGAATCAAACTTTCTAATAGATCATAAAGTTTGAATCGATCTAGAGTATACCTTCCTCATTAATGTGTTATTTTGCCATTTTCGTTTTTAAAATGTTATATGAGGTAAAATTCGTAATGTCATTTTTCTCAACACATAATGATTGTACCTTTCTACAATTTGGATGAGTAGGATGTTATGAGAACATTAATAGGTTTAACTTTGTTTGATTCTTTTATCCTTAGGCTTTTCAACTCCTCTAGCTTGAGCACCATGCCTCTAAAAATCGCAATCCTGTTGGCTGATTCTATTTTGCAATTCTCAATGACCTAAATTTTATCCCGAACGCTAACACAACATCATGCTCATAGACCAAGTCATATGGAGTTACACTCAGTGCTACCTCGTCAAGATGTCCGATAGGCCCGTAGAGCAATCTATCTTTCATATGTTATTCTTCCATATCTCATTCATGGTTTATGCTTGACGATTAGCTTGTGCAATCAAGTCAATTGGACCAATTAGGGGAGTAGTCACATCAAGTTAAACCAATCAATATTAGGTTCGAGTTCGGACTCAACTTGTGTTTAATTGAGTTATAAATTTTAAATTTAACCACAACTAAAAAATATATATAGTAAGTTTAAGTTCAACTGGTTAGTTCGATTAAACTCAAATTTTTAATAAATTTTACTAAACTAATATCAGATTCACTTATATTTAAATAAATCATAAATAAATTAAAAATTATACCGAACTCAATTAGATTCGTAAATTTGGTGAGCTTACTATTTTAAAACTCGAGATTAATTCGATTTATTACTTGAGCTCTAACTCGAGCTTAACATGATTATCACCAAATTAAATTCAAATAAAACTCGAGCTAAGCTCAAGTAGTTTACAAATCGGTTTAACTCATTTATATCTCTAGGACGAACTCCTAACCTATTTATCCAGCAAAATCTCCAGTGAAATTGTCGATAACCACGATTTAATCATCCACACTAATAGTTTGAAGAATATGATTAATAATATGCTTTTTGATCATATTTATAACGTAAGCTTCATCGTTCTCTTTTTTTTTTCTTTCTTTGGTATCCATCGGGATTTTGGTCAGTCCAAGTTTAAATCACATAGACCCAGGAATTTTTTATCATTGCCCAAACCTATTCAAGCTAGTCTCTCAAGCATTTTTGACCAAGCTGGCACATGACAGGCCTCACAATGTTAAATTTTTTAAAGCCTTCAATTAAAATTTATGACTATTAGCAACAAAAATAGTTGATTTTTATTACTTAGCATTAGAGTTAAAAACCTACTAACATATTTTTATCATCTACCATAAAAATTTTTGAACTTTTATTAAATTGCAGGAAACTAATTAACTTATATTTTTGTCTTATTGAGTTTAAAACATCACCTTTATATTTTCCATGGCTTTTTAAATCGTTTAAAGAACAATAAATACAAGATTAGTCTATATCAATTGATATTACTTACTATGTTGGATATCTAAAATTTTTTAAATGCGACATTTAGGTTATTAATTTCTAAGTTTTATTCATATGATTGGCAGGTCCAAAGGGATTTTTCTCCTGGTCCAAAGCGAAAACTTACTTAAGACTAAATTTACTTAGAATCTTTGCCTACCAACCTTAAAGTTAATGTACCAAGTCCAATTATTTATCCAGCCTGCATACCAAGCCCAACGGAAGGGCATCAGCCACATCTATTTTCCACCTAGTCAGTGTAGTAATTAATTGAGGTGTGTATTGAGCCGAATCAGTCAAGAACCATCGATTTACAAGCCGACGATTTGTTGAATTGGCTTGACTCTTAAGCCTATACGCCAGATCAGTTCATATAACCTAGCAATTTAAAGATAGTTTGAAGGCCTTTAAATCGATCTTTTTTTTATTTTTTTAAGATTTAATTTTTTTCATTTCCATAAATTAATATTAATAATTTTTTATTTACTCACGTATTTCCATTTTCTTTCCCAAATAATTTTAGTACTTTATACGGACATGTAATGAGGTATGAATAGTTTACTTTTATTTTCGATTGATTTTTTTTTTTTCTGTTATGAAATAATTGATTCAAACTACATGAACATGATGTTGTTTATTTTGTTTTTTATTTAAAAAAATTTGAAGTTTGAGCGGACTCGAACAAGTAGCCTAACCATCGATTCAAGGGCTCCTTAGGTCAGTGGTTCTCTAAGGCCAAATCACCTAGGCCCTTACGACTGAATGGTTGGTAGGTTGGTTCAGCCCTATCACCATTTTGACCTAGTCGAGCTGGTTTAAAGACCCTTCAAGTTAGTTCATAGTTCAAAACTAGTCCTTATATGGGTCTAATAACAGGTAGCTACTTTACTTGTGACTTACTAAAAGCCAGCGTGATTTCCTAAATCCCGTTTGTATTTTTGAGGAAAAGCATACTTTTAATCCTTAATGTTGGTCAATTTTTATTTCAATTCTTAATTTTTTAATAGTGTTTACCAAGTTGGACTTTTTCCAACCCCTTAACTTTTTAATTACTAAATGGCAATTGTGGCACCTCATTTATCCACATAATTAATTTAATTAAAAGATATAATTATACATATTAATTAACTAAAAATAGTATAAAAAGTTTTGGGAAAATAAGAAAAGGGAAAAGGATAGAAAAAAAAAAAACTAGCATTGATCATATTTCACATGAGAAGGCTGTGCAGTCACTTAAATCCAAATTAAGTCATGACTAACAAAGAAACATGACTTGTTTGATCACCCACCACCACTTGGGGAAGTAAAATAAACTTAAAAACTTGATCAAGTTGCACCCAATTGCAACCTAATTGGATTTTTAAGCTCATTTTCTTATATATATATATATATATATATAATTTGTGATGCTTTATTTTTTTAGCAAAATTTGGTGGACCTATAGGTTAAATGACCTATGTTTGTTCTTGAGTTGTGATCCAATTTAGGTTTAAGTGGTTGTTCTAACCATCCTAAGGCCATAGGAATCTATTGCTGTTTGTAAATTTTTTTAGTTCTTTTCCTTTTCGTATTTTCTAGATTGTTTAAATATTTTTTTATCAATTTCTTAATTTAATCATATTTAATTTTAATAAATTGATGGAGACTTGAAATGTACTTTTCTCATTTCAATTTGAATCCTCAACACTTATAAATGAGGATTTCCTTTAATAGTGTTAACTTTTTCATTAGCAAATGACACATCATGCTTCATTGGTTTATATAATTAATTTAATTGAGAAATATAATTGAATGTAATTAAATTAACAAAACTAATAAAAAATATTTTTTTAAATCTGAAAAATATAAGAAGGAAAAATATTAGAAAACTAAAAATAGCATTAATCAACTCAAGACCTTAGGGTGGCTAAGATATACATTTAAACCTAGATTAGGTTGTAACCCACACACAAACATAGGTCATTCGACCTAGAGGTGGGGGTGGGACTTGTTACTAAAAATAAGTAAGTATAAAGTGGATAGGATATGGGATCCTACCAATACCATATTCTATAAGTATAGGTTTCAAAATTTTTGAAACTGAAATCTATCCTACAATATCTTGGAACTACCTTATACCATGTAAAATCTACAAGGTACTAGATATTCTGTAGAATTTATAATTTTTTTAAATCTTCCTTATAAATTTCAACATGTTAACTTACCTGTAAATTCCAAACTATTTTACATAAAGCTATACGATGTAAGTTTATTTTCTCAAATATATAAATTAAGATTTGAGATGTTTTATAGTTTTCACTCAACTCTGGTTAGACTTAGTAAAAGAGGAAAAATGAGAGATTGACTTAAGAGACATAAAGCATTAGCTCAAGGTTTTATTATAGGTTAGACTTTTTATTATTGTTTTTTTAAGGATGAAAAAAATACAATAGTATTATATTTTTTATTTATTAATATTATTCAATTATCATTATAAGATGGGTATAAGGTGCAGAACTATCATGCTTTAAAAAAGTGAAGTCGTAATAGTTTCACTATATAAGTTATCCTAAGAGAAAAAAACATGTGCTTATAAGTTAAGTTAATAGATATAAAACGGTCTATACTAACGGTATTAGTGATCATTAGGAATATGGATCTTGACAATAGAATAATGAGTAGAATAATATTATTAGTGATAACAAAATAATATGTAAAAATGATTGAATTAGTATAACTTAGTTGGTCGAATGTCTGCTCTTCATTAGATCGATTAAAAGGATTCATAGGTATAGGAATGTCTGAATTACACCTAGATATCGATATGTAATTATATAAATTAATAAGAAATCAATTGAAAATTTTAATGCTCAAGACAAACTCCATAAATTATGATTTATAATAATGTTCATGGAATTAGGTTAAACTCTCATAATTAGGTAATAAAAAAATTTTAAAAAGTAACTGTATAGTTTTAATATTTCAATTTAAGCTTATTTATATGAAATTTTCTTAAAAGGATTAAGTTTATCAAGTCTAATCTCTATAATGTAAAGCTTCATAATTTTAGATATAGCTTCATAATTTTAAATATAGCTTAGGATAAATATTTTAGAATCAACTACGTAATTTTAATAAATAAAATGTCATATAAGATATATATAAATAAGTCCCAAATAATTAATATAACTTAATTATATATTATATGTCACTAATATTTTTATTAATAATTACCTTAAAACTCACCCAAAAAAACAATATATGGGAGAAAAATAAATTTACGATTATAAATTATTCCTTACTAATAATGTTAGCGATGAAATGATAGAATATTCTAAAAATTTAGATAGGTATGAAATAAAATATAGTAAATTCGCTAAAATATCTTTAAAAAAACAAAAATAATATATATATATATATCACCGCCTTTAGCTAGGCGGTTCAATATAATGGCTTCAAAAGCCATAAGATGCTACATAACGAAAAAAGAAAAGAGAGGAAGAGAGAGAGAGAGATATCCATTATCTCATTATTTTCCTAAATGAAGTATTTTATCTGTACCATTTCATTTTTTTCAAACTTTAAACTTAGAATATTGATAACTGTAAAACTTATATATTATTAGCACCAATTCTTAAAATGAGTAAATCTCTAGTAATAATTTTTTATCAAAACTATTAAAATTGAACTATGTATTTTTACAAACTTAAAATCATTGCTTTTCTAAAATTTGACTATATATGATTTATTATATTTTATTGCAAAATTGTATAAAAATATACTTTTTATTACATAATGCGATATCAATATGATATTAGTTACTATATAGCTTTATCTATATATTAGGATTAGAAATACCATTTAGAAATAATCTTTTAAACAAAACACGAAATATGTATCGTCAAGTTTATAAAAACATCACGATACTAACCTTGCTAAAATTGAATCATTTTAGATAATAAAACAAATGTTTTCTGTAATATTACGGAAAATATTGTCCTACGACAATCTCTTCGTAATTAAAATGTAATATAAATAATAGTAAGTATGCTTCGATATATTTGAAACAATATAATATAATTAGTAGTAAAATTATGTATATTAGATATTATCTAGTAAACTGTTATAACCTATATGATAAAATAAAATACTTAAAATATATATGTGTATATATATAATGCATATGTATATAAACATATATATATAGAACTTTACTGAATAGTTATATAAATAATATCTCAACTAAGCACTAGATAAAACTTTAATGTTTTGGTAAATTTTACGAAAACTGAATATAAGTTTTGATATATATAGGACTCCAAGTGAGTAAGCCTTGACATCCCAAATCTATTGAAGTGAGCTTTAATATAGGTAAGTGAGATCAATGTTTCACAATATTTTGGAATATTATTTTAAAATATCTAGAAACCTTGATGTGTATTTGTTTATGCTTATAGTTAGCTGCTTATACATGTGCAATGCTTGTATTTAAGATTCGATTTGCTGTGATGGAAGCTGAGTTCAATGTTATGATTATTCTCTAAATATTATTATGCGTGGATTGTCTGAGCTTGATTGATTACCATAAAAATAACCTAACTCAAGCCCGGTTTGATAGGACTTGGGGTAACAACCCAATCAAACTCTTCACTTGAACATATCATTTGATCATTTTTTTTTTGTTGTGTTATTTAGACTTCCTTTTTATTGTATTTTTCTTAAATTACTCTCATATTTATTTTGTATTTATGAAAATACCACTAAGGCATCCTTTAATCATTTTATTTACAAGTTTTCCATCATATATAAATAAAACCTATATGCAAGGTTTTAAGAGGACTTTACATTTAATAAAAAACCTTTAAGACTTTTCTTTTAAAAAACTCTCTTTTACTTGCTCTTATCAAACTCTTTAGTAAAGATTTGATAAAACCACTCCATCCCCTTCAAAAAAAAATTTATTTTCTTATTTTTGGTTCATCATAGTGCCTTTCCATGTGTCCAACCCTGAAAACACATCAAATTCACTAGTATCGGAACGCGGTTCCAACGAAAGAACATATAAGGTTCTGTGAAATTTTTGTTCGTGTATATATTGTTGGTGGCTGCTATATTCTCTCGTGCCTACTACGGTAAGTATGTTGGAGTTATTATTATCACATTGTTTCTTTACTATTCCTAGTATTACTATTGTCATGGGTTAGAGTGAGCTATGAAGTGGATAGTTAGCACTTGAATTGTTGACTAGAGTTTGTATGGGTAATGGTTCTTTAGTGTTGAGCAAGTGAGTAGCAGTGATAAAGTTTGGCCTTGGAGGTTAGGATTTCTTTGATGGAGGTTTTACTATCGTATGCTACTATCGTGTGTGTAATGGGTCGTGGTTGTACGTGTGGCCTGCTGTTGTGTAACAGGAGTGATTGATAGTGGTTTGGGTTTGTCTCGAAGGTGGGTTGCTGGCAGGGCGACCACAGTTGCTGTCTATTTTGCAATGGTGTACTAAGTCTAGTGCAAAACTATTTGGTGGTTGTTGATTGTGTCCGTACGAATATCAAGTGGAGATACAAACTGGTATTGTGCAAAAACGAAGAATAGGCTATTTGTTTTATTTGTGAGGTCTTTCATGGGAATTTCTCAAAGTTTGTAATGGCAACTATTCGTGTTGTGTATGTGTATCGATTTCTCACAAGTAGTGATTGAGTGGATGAAGTGCCATGGTTGGATTGCAGTGTGTGATTAACATAAGTTCTAGGTTGAATACGAAATTGCAGCAATTGTGTTAGTATCGAAGCTGCAGTGGTAGTGTGTAAGTCTTCAACAAATCACTTATACTGTAACTTTGTACGGAGCTGTAGTGTAAAGAAAGGCCTTACTGAGCAACTGTCTTCATTGCTTTACCGAGCTGTCCTCAACTTGGTGTAGGGAAGTTTGAAGTCACTGAGTAGTGCAATTGGTCTAGTACAACTATCGAGCCGAGGTGAACTATCACTGAGCTAAATTAAGGCGTTGTCCGAGCTGTTTTAATCAAAAGCACCAAGCTGATTCAACCTAATAGCCAAGCTGGTTCTAATGTCCAAGCTGTTTCAATCCGAAGTGCCAAAGTGAATTGAGGCAGTGACCAGACCGAGTTGTTTTGTGTCATCACTGAACTGCTGTTGCCGAGCTATAAGCAAGGGTCTGAGCCTCTTCGAAATTGCAGAGTCCGTAGCTGAACGTAGCAGGTGTTTCGAAGTGCCGAACCAAACTGTGATACTCCCAACATTACTGAGCTGTTATGTTCACACTTGCCGAGCCGAACAAACGAGAAATCTGAGCTTCTAATTTCTCGAACTGCTGCTGGCTCCATTCAACGCTGATCCGACCAAGTTTTGTGCTGTTGTTTATGAGTGCCGAGCTGAAGTGAATTCGAACTTCTTGTAAGTTTGGTTGCCGAAGTGCAGAGGTTGCGTGCGCCTTGGATCGTTGGTTACCGACTTGATCTATTAAGTTGTGTGAAGTACCTAGCTGAAACGTGTGACTTGAGAAACTACCGAGGTGAACTGTAAGCTATAGTGTTACATTGTCGAGCTTACACGTCCGAGTCGAGGTGAATTGTCCCCGAGCTAAAATTGAAGATCTAATTGAGAGTGTCCGAACCGAATTGTTGTATTCCTAATATCATCGAGCTAGAGTTGTGAAGCCCGAGCTGAAATTTTCAAGGAGGAGTCCTAAGCTCATTGCTGAGCTGTTGCTTCATCAACCCAACCGTGCTTCCAAGCTCGAACGAAGCGGTGAGGATTGCATTTATTGTGTGTCGAACTACCATGCTAATCTTTTAAAAATGGCCAAGCTGTTAAGTGGCTGAGATTAACTTAAGTAGTATGCTGAATTGACGGAGAATTACAGAGCAAGTGCTAAGCGGCTGCGTGTGCATGCCGAGTACTTGTAAGTCTAAACTGCTGTAACTAAACTATTTGCCGAGCTGAATTGTAGTCGTTGTCTGAGCTCTAATCTACAACGGTCCAAAGTGCCGAATTGAAATACTCAGTAGAAGTAAACATGAAGAGTATGTGCTAAAGATTGAATTATTGAGCTAAATTGTTGTAGTATCTGAACTGCAATACATGAACAAGTTGTTTAGATTGAAGTTCGAACTGCAAAATTTCATACATAGCCGAACTGAAGTTGACATCCTAAGATTACCGTACTTGTGTCCGAGCTGTTGCAACTTCTTAACCGACCAGAACAAACTTCGAAGTGCCGAGCTACTATATCTGTCTGCAGTGGTGTATGGTGTGTGAATTCGAGCTAAGAAAGTGCTCTAACCCGATCTGATTCAAGTGTTGTTGAACTTGTGCCAAGCTGCCTAAAGTGCAAAATCAAACTGTATGTGCAAAATCCGAGCCGATATAACGTTGACCGAGCTGATGAATTGTATTTGATTGTGCTAAGTTGAGAGATTGACGGATGCGTACCAATCTAAATTCTATCGAGGGAGACATCTGTCACTTCCGAGCTGAACTTGAGACCCCGATCTGCTACAAATCGAAGTACAGAGCTATTGCGATGAAATCAATTGCCAAGCTCGCAATATTGCTGAGCTAAATTTCGAGGTAGTGCTGTCCACTTTTTTCTTTGAGGTTGCCACGTTGACTAAGCCGAGCTGAATTGTTCAAACTACCCTTGGTCTAGCATATGGCAGCAGTGAAAGTTCCCGTATCTTGTGTAGTGAATAGCAGAAGAAAGAGTTGTTGTTCTATCCATGTAATTGCCGAGCTGAAATTGCTCGAGCTGTTGTGACTTTGGAGAGAGTGCTACTATTATTCCCAAGTCCAAGCCGCCCTTATTGGAAAGTGTTGAAGTGTATGTGGCAAGTTTGTACTGCAGGTTTGAATCATGGTTAAGAGCAAGTGTTGTCCATTTCCCGGAATTACACCGTGCGTGTGAGTTATAAAAGCAGGTTGAAGCACGTGTGCACCTAACCGAAGTTGTGAATTTGGTCGATAAAATGTCAAGCCTTGAAGTGCCATAAATTTACAACTTATTATGTGCCCTTTGGAATAGATCAGAAACATTAGATCTTTTTCATTTTCTGATTTTATTTTGATATTGTTGAATTGAAGTTTATTAAAAATGGCATCTAAAGCCCTATATAGGCATCATTATGCACAAGGCGTGAGGACGAAGTCTTATTATCAAGCTCCAAATCCTACTTCTTCTTATGTACTGGAACAGTTGCAGATTCTACTTGCTGGGCTTAAAAAGATCAAGGATAAACTAAGACATCAAAAAAACTCTCAACCAAAGAATATTGAAGAGAAAAAATCTAAGGGAAAAGAAGTAAGAGTTGAAGATGAGGAGATTGATAAGGAAGGACAAGATGGGTTGCAACTTAGCACCCATGTCCCTGATGTGATCCCATTGCGATTGACACTTGGTGTTATTGATGATTACAGGTACTGCTATATTAGCCATCCACATATCAAATTCTCTTATTTTGATCTACTGATGGGGTTATCCGAGGATGATATGCACTATAATAGTGTTGTGCCCGATACTCGAAAGATGTTATAGGCTATTTATTAGTGCTTTTTGAGGTTATGGTGATGGATATTCTTATTTGGGTTGTGTTATTATTATCTTTAGTTCTCTTACATTGGAAAAATTTGAAGTATACAGATAGAGGGAAGAAGAATGGAGTTGTGAGGAAGCGGATGAGATGATAACTATTGAAAAGGAAGTTAAGGAGCTAACATTGAAAGAGTATGAAACTCTAAGGATAGTTGAGGAAGTAGAGTAGTTTAAGCTCTTACATATTCAAGTTCCTTGAGCTCGTGTCTTGTTTGAGCCTGAAGTGGTGTTATTCCCTATGATTAATGGTTGCTAGAAATACTTAGAGGCAATTGATAGGGTACATGATGAGTGGAAAGAAAGGTGTTTAATGAAGAGCTTAGTTGATCATGCTCATGATGAGTGGAAGGAGCATCAGATTGTGTTTGCTTTGATTATCGAGTTGAGCTATTATATTTATTTTTATTTCATTCTTGCATATTTGTTTTTTATCTAAGAAGAAGTTGGAGTACACACTTATCAAGTTTCGAGTCAAAACATTTTCAAAAGGGGGATGATTATAGGACTTGAGGTATTGACTTAACCAAATGCCAAAGCCCAGCTTATCTACTCCTTACCTAGACATATCATTTGATCATTTATTTTTAGTTATGTTATTTAGACTTCCTTTTTATTTTAATTTTCCTAAATTACCCTCATGTTTATTATATATTTACAAGAATGCCACTAGGGCATCCTTTAATCATTTTATTTACAAGTTTTCCATCATGTATAAATAAAATCTATGTATAGGGTTTTAAGGGGACTTGACATTTAATAAAAAAAACTCTTGAGATTTTTTTCTTGGAAAACTCTTCTTTATCCACTCTTATCAATCCCTTTACCAAGGATTGTGGCAAACTCTATCACTTGGATCAGTATGTTACATCTAGTAGTCTTAAGCCGTGTTAAATCTTGTTGGTGAGTCATATCCAGCTAGATAGCTTACGGATTTGCTAAAACCCCCTATTTTATTTTCTTTTTTCTGGTTCATTATGGTGTCTCTCTAAGTGTCCAACCCCGGAGACACATCATAATCTAACTTGCATCAGAACCTACTTGGGGTAACAGTTAAGATTCTCGAGCCAAATACAGACTCCCTTTAATGAGGATAGTTGAAACAGTTCTTTTTTCACCCTTAACAGAACTAAGTGATAAGAGAGGATGTTGCAACAAGGTTAGGAGCCGTTGTTTGAAGGTAGTTACAAGAGAAGAGTGTTCTCTATTGTACAAGTCCTAATTTTTGTTTTAATTCCCGAGTGCACAACATCAAACTTCTCAATCCGGATTAAAGCGGATATAATTTCTGTTATCTCATTACGAACTGGATAACGTCATACAATAGCATTTACTTGTACACGCATTGCAATTAATTAACCTAGTTGAAAATCTTACTTGTGATGCATTGAATGCATACTTCTATCTCTGCTCTACTTACTGAACAAGTTATCACTCATTCCCCTATTTTTATTTTGTAAGTTTCGAATAGATTATAAGTACCAACCCAAAACTAGAGTACTTTGTGTCTTAAAAAGGTAAAGTCGTAACAGTCTTGCCGTATAAGCCATTTGTAAGCTCTAAATGTAAACTCTATAACTATAGGATCAGATTTAATACATAAAGTTTAAGGCAATCGACTAAAGGATCCGATCAAATCTAAATTATAAAACAAAACTAGAAATATTAGTAAAAATGATTACGTAAGTATGAATTTAAGAAAATAAGTAATAAAATGATCGAATATAAAATTTTTAAATTTTAAGTATTTTACCTATTATTTATTGGAAATATGTAAAATGCATTCTGATAACTAACAAATCGCTAAAAATAAATTATATATACACTAAAAATCATAGAATAACATAAATAATATTTAAGAGTATTTACTTATACTCCATATATATTTATACGTAGGTAAAAATACGTGAAATTACCTAAAATACTTAAAAATTACTAGAAAATTGCTAAATAATTAAAGAAAATTATAAAAAATAAAGGAAAAATTAGAAAAAAATTAGAGAAGAGGGGAATTGTCTAGAATTGAGTCGTGGTAGGTTAGGAAAGAAGAGAAAAAAATTGGCCAATAAAATTCACACACTTAAAAAGGCAAAATGGAAAAGATAAAGCATATGTCTAGTCTAATTAATACACCAAAAATTCAAAAGAGCCCTATAAATAGCCAAATCTCACTAGAAGATAATTTGGTTTGTTTGCAACCTTAGAAAATTGGAGAGCAACAAAATTGAGAGGGAATTACGGTTTTATAAAAAATAGCAAAAATTCTGTATAGTAGAAGCAATTAGACTGAACTCACAAATAACCACCACTTAGAACCAGAAAATTATGAATTTTATTATTTTGATGTTTTATGAAATGTAAATTTAGGAAAAAATATTGATTATATTTAATTACATCTATAAATATAGGGTGCTTAAGAATCTAAGGTTTCGATTTAGAATTAAACAGCCATAAAAGTGTAGTTTTGAGCTTAAATTTTTTTGTAGATTACTTAAGTGATATAAAATAGTGCTATGAAGCCATTTTTTAAAATTAATTTTCAAAATTTTTAAGTAATTTCTAAGCCCTAAAATGATGAATAAAATGAGTAATTTTAGACTAATTACTGATTTAGTATGTAATTAAATGTTTAGGGATGTTAATCTTTGATGTGGTAACATAATTATAACACTTAGAGTAAGTATTAAATATAATTGTTATGGGAATTATATAGTAAATATATGTAATTATAAGAATATGTGAAGTTGGGATTATAATAAATATAAAATAATAGGTTAAAATGGATAATATAATAATAATATTAATACATATTAAATCTGATAAAAAAACTTAAATTTAGGTAATTATAGGAAAAATGTAAAATTTTCTCATATCAAGAATAAATTTAATATACTAATAAGGATTTAAGTATACCGGGTAGAATAGAATATTGATTTAGGACTAAAAGTGACAATTAAAATACTCGAGCCTAATATAATGAATTTCATATTAGTGTTTGGATCGCATTTTTAGAATTTATGTATAATACTCGTGGTTACAACTGATATAAAACTTGAACTAGAATTAGATTCGGAAACTGAACCCTAAACTAACCTATGATGAATTAATAATAAATAATATGTATATAGGAAGAATTGAGTTAAATCATAACCTAAAGTGTGTGTATATATATATATATATCATCAGGTATAAATACTAAAAACGTATTTATGTTATATATGATAAAATACGGAGACGAGTCGACCTATGACAAGCGATTGAGCAACCAAAGATTCCAAGTAAGTTGGGTTTAATATTTCATCATATTTCGAAGTACTATTTTAGAGTACTCGGAAACTTATGATTATATTTGATTGTGTTTATAAGTAGTATATATGCATGTGCTTGAGTATCTGATTTTGTACTGAATCCTATGTTGTATATGGTGATTAATGTGTATGGACTAATGTGAAATTATTTGATCACCCTAAACCGTACCTAAACATAATTGACTTAAATAGCCTAATTTGACATGCATTTCAACCTTTAGGTGATCATTAAGATTCTCTAACCAAATACCGACATCTTCGAAAAAGATAGCGCTGGATAGTATAATGATCTTTTCCTCATCCTTAGCTAAACTAAGTAACAAAAGATGAGGTCGCGGTAAGGATGAGAGCATTGGTTCGAAAGATAGTCTTGGAGGGAGCGGTGTCTCTATTGCACAAATTTAGGTTTAGTTGTGAGCTGTTGCATTAACCGAAACTCCTCAACCTGAATTAGAGCGGGTGAAATTACTCTAATTTCACAACAAACTATACCACGTTATGTGATGACACTTGCTTGTTGCATTACATATAATTAATTGTCTGATAATCTTATTTGTACTTGTTATACTTTCATAAGTTTCCAACTTAACTTATTGAACTGTAGTTGCTCATACCTATATAAATTCTTTTGCAGGTTCTAATTTCTAACTAATATGCCATATTATAACTATCCTGAGGTTAGTTCTCTTTTGAAGCTATAGGCAGTAAGGATCAAATGGCTATACAATTGAGTTTGTTTAATATCTTGATAGTACTTTAGGTATATGAATTGAAGTATGAGATGTAAGTTAGTGACTGCTATAGTATGTGTAATTTCCTATAATTTTGAGATAATATGGATGTAATTATATATATATATATATATATATGATTAATAGTTCTAACTTTTATGTAAATTTTATATCAAACTTTAATTAAACTATTTACTTCAAAGCGAGGAGTCATGGACGTCTTATGTAGATTAAATCTATGATAGGGATTGTGAGGTTAGTTACTAATGTGCATAGGAACTTAATTATCACTAAGATTTACCGTAGCAGATCTAAACTAAATGGGTCCTTCGAAATATCAAAGAAAATAGAGGGAATCGGTCCACGGACGAACTGGAGTAATTGACATGAAGCTATTCAGAGGATATGACACACCAGCAACTTGACACCTTGCTTAATTTGACGTACAAATTGATTTCAAGGTCCACTTGCTCCTAATCCTAAGCCACTCGATAAAATTAGATAAGAGTATATGAAAAATGAACTTAGAGAAGGTTATCTCACAAGAGCAGAATATTCAATGTCTATTTATCAAGTTCTATTCTGGCTTACAAGGGAAAGGGACTATTTATAATAAGTCCCTAGGGCAAAATTACAAATAAAGAAATGATAAGAAAGTACATACAAAAAGGGGATTCTTAGTACATATGAAAAAGGGTAAAAAGGACAAATTACAAAAATGGAAAAGTAGTACAATGCCAGAGGAGATAGATAGGTAGCAGTACAACATTAGTCCCGTACGAAGTTTCTCTTAACATAGTGGGTGAGATGGATCAAGATGTTGCAACAATAAAGAAGCTAAGACAAGAAGAGGGTGACAAGAGAAATGGTAACAAACCGAGAGAAAATTACTAGGCCGGTAAGTGAGTCTCTTATCACTCAGTAAGAACCTTTCGGCAGCAGTAAGTCAAATTACTCAACATAGGGTCCTTAGTAAGGAAATGGTCGGCATCATCATTAGATCAATGTATGACAATGTGAGGAGCTCAAGGAGTTCGACTACCTTCCTTCGATGTAAAGTTTCTTGTCATCAACAAGTTGCTAAGAGAGAATTCTTCAGGTGAGGGATTGAAGGCCTCGGAGCTGTACGTGAGTAATAGGACCAATGGTTGGCAGTTCATCAGTTCCCCAAGGTTGCTGAAGATTTGCCCTCAAATCTTGGTCCTTGTTATCATCAAGCACATAGGGAGTCAAATCGGCGATGTTAAATGTGGTAGACACGCCGAAACCTTCGGGTAGCTCAATCTTATAAGCATTATCATTAATGCGCCTCAAGATTCTATAAGGTCCATTCATTCTGGGAGATAGTTTGTTTATCCTCTTGCTAGGAAAGCATTCCTTGCTAAGATGGACCTAAACAAGGTCCCCAGGGATATAAACAACTCATCTCCTTCTGCGATTTCCCACTTCCTTTTGTCAAGCTACAATTTTGGCCAATTGCTTAACGATCTTTCAATGTAACCTCTGGAATTCATATGCACTCTATAGGTCAGATTGACTTTCCCTTTATGTAGTTGGACTGTTAATTAAATCAAATGGTAGGTTCGGGTTAAGCCCATAAACACCCTCAAATGATGATGTTCCAGTTGAGTTGTGAGTTGAGCGATCGTAGGCAAATTCAATAATGGGTAGGCATAAATCCCAATCATGAGAGTTCTTTCTAACAATGGTACATAGGAGGTTACTGATAGTTCTGTTCACTACTTTAGTTTGGCCATCTGTCTAGGGGTGACAAGAGGTACTGAACAGGAGGTTAGTGCCGAGCTTCCTCCATAAGGTCTTCTAAAAGAAGCTCGTGAATTTTGAATCATGGTCAGACATAATACTCTTCAACACTCCATTTAGTCACACAATTTCCTACAAAAAGAGGTTAGTGATGAATAAAACATAATTAATTCTGTGGTAGGGAATGAAGTGGCTTATCTTACTGAACCGATCAACCACCATCATGATTAAGTCGTGTCTTCTCGGCATGTAGGGAAGGTTGAACATGAAATCCATGCTTAGATTAGTTTACAATCGCTCTGAAATTGGAAGGGGTGTATATTCTCCATAGGGCTCTCTCCTCCCCTTTGCATATTTACACACCTCATACCTCTTTAAGTATTCGGTGCACATCCTTCATCATCCTAGGCAAGTAAAAATACTCCTTCAATATCTCAATCATCTTCTTTTCCCTAAAATGGACAGCCAGATCCCTGACATGACCATCTCGAACAAGTAGCTCCCTTGTATAATCACTTGACATGCAAATCTGCTAGCCCTTCATCAAGAATCACTCACTCAAGTAGATGAAGAACACTAAGCTAAACTCAAGAGGAGGGGTAAATTGAGTTTATGGACAAATTGTAATTCTTTTTTGATATAAACAACTAAATGCAATAATAAAAGTAATCAAAGTAACAATAGAACAATAATAAGTGCGGAAATTAAAAGAGATAGGGATAAAGAAGATCAAGCCCGGATAGAGCATGGAGTTTGGACACCCTTAGTCTCCATGGATACACAATGCCTCCAATCGAGGACTTCACACCACTTTATTGATTTCTCAATCTAAGCTCCAAGAGCTACACAAACACAAACTTGATTACACAAGTTTCACACTTACAACTCTTAACACAAATCACAATCTCAACTCTCAATACAAAAGCCAATCTCAACTCACAATATAAAAACTCAATCTCAAGAATTATTGGTAAAGTGCTTTTAACTCTCAATACTTGTAACTAATAGCTCACAAGCACTACACTTCAAATCTTTCTAAATATTAGCAATTTATGGTACAAGAGACAATAGGAATTATAGATAACAAGAATACAAGAGAATGTTAAAATATTACAGCAAAATATCAGTTCTTTACTATCCTTGGTCGGGTTGTTGAGCATTTGTATTATTCCATTCATTTCTTCCCGTTACAATGCATTCAATGCTCCAACGGCTAGTTGAATTTGACTTACTGGCATGCCGGTACTTTGAACTACCAGCAAGCCGATAAAAATTACTCTACCGGTAAGCCAGTTCTTCCAGGTTAGTGAGCTTTTTTTTGTGTTTTCCAGGGCTTTATACCGTCAACCTAGTTTTTCCTTGAGCCATCAATTTGGTAGGCTAAATGTCACCTGAAAATTTTTTTAACACACAACAAACGAATACTCTTTACAATATAACTTCAAGATCATTTGATCACCACTTCAAAAGATTAAATTTCTTGTAAAGATAATTGATATATTTAATCATTAAGTAAGCTAATTGAACTTATTCAATTATCTCAAAATAATCAAATAATACTTAGTTTAATCATCTACTTGTTTTTGTTCTTGTTCTTGTTCTTGTTCTCTTCAAAAACAACATGTTTAAATATACACTTTTTGTTTTGTTCTCATCAAAATCAAATAATGAACCCTAAGTTCAACAATCTCCCCCTTTTTTATGAGGACAAAACTCTTATACTTTAAATGCTCCCCCTCAATCTAATACTCTTCCTCAATCTAATGCTCCCCCTCAATTTAGCACTCAATTTCAAGATATTTGACAATTGAATAAGATCAAGTGAGTGCTTGCAAAATGAGAGTATATTGATGTGCTAAGGAACTAAGTCTCTCTTCTTAATAACTTCACATAAAGAATATATCAAACTTTCAAAGAATCAAGATATGCCAAAGTTATAGGATCAATATCATCTTTTGAGTAACTATTATCAATTCGAAATCAAGATATGCTAAAGTTATAAGATCAATATCATCTTTTAAGTAACTATTATCAATTTGATGTAATACGCGTTTTGACATTCTAACAACTTGAATATTTCTCCCCCTTTGGCCTCATCAAAAAAAGAGGAGGATCCAGGCGATGAAGAGGGAAGAGGATTCAAGTTGAAATTTCAACATAATCTCGACTTAAGCTTTAGGATGTGCCCTTTATAAAAGTGAAATCAAAGAAGTTAAAAACCATGCCAAATAAAATTTCCATAATGAATTCATCAAAATCAGCCTATGCCACATCAAATGTTCAAAAATGTGGGCCAACTATGGGGAGTGTAATAACTCTATGAGATATATGAACCACAAGTAGTAAACAATATAGACAAGCAACATAAGCAATAAAAGTCAAGATAATGGCGAAGGCAAGATAATAGAAAATACCAATAGTAGTAGCTAATGGCTAAATTCATAACATAAGAAAAACATAATGAAAAGCATATACAAAATAGATTGGAAGTTAGCAATTCATGCAACTTGTAGATCATCATCTTTAAGTTAGAGGAGGAATGAGGCATGATGGGTAATGATAGTTCATCTAAAAGTTGCTGTAGTTCATCAAGGTGGCATCTTAATGGTGGATGGGGGGTTGGTAGAGAGAGAAAGTCATGTGAAGGAGAAGAGGAGAGTGTAATTTGAATAAGTGAAGGGATTAATGAGAGATTGTGTGGATTTGGAGATGATTGATGAAGAAAAATTATGATTTTGAGAGTTTAGAGATGGAAGATTAAAGAGAGAGAAGGATTCTAGGGTTTAGGGGAAGAGAAAGAAAGGTTTTTGGAAGAAGATGGAAAGAGAGAGAAAGGAACGGCATTATTTGTGGCTCGAAATAGAGGTACCAGCAAGCTAGTAGTATGAGGAGTTAGTATACACGTTCTGGGAACAAAACTGTTGCAGATTTGTTATAGAAAATAGTATACCAGCTTGCCGGTGGTTAGGGGTACTGGCTTGCCAGTTCTTAGAACAAAACCAAAACAATTTGCTTATATAGAGGATTATACTGGCAAGCCAATGGTTGTTTATATCGACATGCTGGTTAAGAGAATAAAAGCAAAATGAATTGCTTCATGAGTGGAGTATACCGGCATGCCGGTGGTAAGATGGACCGGCTTACCGGTTACAAGAACAGAACCGAATATAAATGAAAAACTAAAGTAGTATACCAGCTTGTTAGTACTTAGGTGAACCGGCTTGCCAATTAAGCGAACAGAAGTAAAAATAAGTTATTAAATACGCAAGTATACTGATAAGCCAGTAAATTGTTTAACCGGCATGCTGGTTATCTGCAAAATTGCAGAAAAATAGTAAGGTTTTTTTATTAAGCAAGTTTGCCAATCCAAATTGATTTATAGAGATTCGAGCAACATCCTAACACTTCAAACAAGTTTATTTAAGTCCGTTAAGTCTTGAAAAACTCAATTTTTAACGAGAAAGCCAAGATTCATCCGAATCGAGTCCATAGAGCCAAGTGATTCATGATAAAGTGAAAGTGTGCATGTATGAGCAAATTAGGTGCATAAACATTGAGTTTTTGCACACCAATAAGTCAAGCAAATTTCAAATGCATGTTTGAGCATGGTAGGCACAAAATATAGCTTTAAGGCTCTACAAATTGAAAAATCACTACTTAAGTTCCTTAAAATCAAATGTTAAGCATAAATGTAGCTATTGAGCAAGTATGGATTCTTTCTCAAATTCAAGACAAATTTATAGTTTAAGCATATTTGAAAGATACCAAGAACATAAAAAATGCATGACCAAACCAAGCAACATTCATATTGGTATAAATAGTCATAAAATGCTCCACAATGCATTTAGAACCTAAAAAGAGTCTAGAGAGGTCAAATATGGACGAAATTTAAATCAAGCTAATTTAACTACTCGAACATCATTTAGGAATGAAAATAAACACGTGAGACTCAGTTTTGAGCACGAAAACCAATACATAATTCATTTGTGCATATATCAAGTTAGTTGCTTATGAATGACTTCAAGTGTGCCCAAATAATGCTAAACGCTATGTTTTACACATGAAATCTATATGAGCATATTTCTTAAGTCCATTTAAGTGTGAAAAGCTGGTATTTCAGCAACATTAGTAAGATTTAACAAGAATTAAATCATTAGTTGCTAAAAAGTTCACTATTAAACCATGTAAATGTATGAATGACTAATTTTGAGCAATGAGGCTTAGTTATCACAAATCAATACTTCAAGTAAGTTTCATCATCATGTTTGAGCATGTTGGAAGGAAAATATCACGAGAAGGATTTGAAAGTCTTAAAATCACCACTTAAAATCATCAAAATCAACTATTAAACACAAATTAAGCTTAATGTCACACATACATACTAAATCAAGTTCATGATAATTTGGCATTCTAAACAAGTTTCAATGGTGTCTATAGATACAAGGGTAGCATGATTAAGACATATAGCATGCAAATAGATAAAATGATCACATGACTTCCCAAACAACAATAAGAGCCTAATTTGAGTCTAAAAGAGTCAAATTTGCACAAAAACAAAAATAGGCCAACTTAATCATTCTACTACAATCTATAGACAAAATTAAACATGCGAGAATTGGATTTGAACACAGAAATCGAAACATAGCAAAATTGTGCGCACATGATTCTAAATATTCATGAGAAACTTTAAATGTGCACAAAAAGTATTATATTTACAATTATCCATTCCAAGTAAGATTTATATGTACATTATGACATGATGAGAGTTTAAGCATTGCTTACAAAGACACTAGTTAAATCCATTGCAAAGACACTAGTTAAATCCCTAAATACTTATTTGAGTACAAATATGGTTGGGGATATATTAATTATGCATAGCTTCATAATCAAATCAAGTCAACCATTCAACTATAAAATATTAACATATTTAAGCATGTGAGAGCTAACATTTGACATTAAAATTAAGAGATGGTAGATATGTGCATAAGGAAGCCTTAAGCAAATGTAGAGAACTTTAAGTGTACACAAAATATGTTAGTTATTGTATGGAGACTACTTGAATGAATTTCTTGAATCAAATATCATGTTGAAGGTACTTCAAATTTTCTTTAAGCATTCTCCATTCGAGTTTCTTAAGTTGCTCTCTCTTGAAGTTCCTACAAAAACATGTGATTGCTTCTTTGGTACCTATGTGAGTTTGGGTCCTTTGTGGTTAGTTGCAATAATATATCCTTATCATTTTGGAACCCAAGCCATTTTACCTTTACGATTCAAATCGGTATTGCGACATATTGCACATGTATGTGCAATATAGCCATATCTATCACAGTAGTTACAAGTCTTAGTTATTGCTTTTACAAAGTGACTTTTGTAAGACTTGTAAATATATTCCCTACTATAGCCAATTCCAGTTTTGTTCAATCCTTACCTTTGAGAGCCAAGGAGCTTATCTAAATTCTTTTCTCCATTCACGAACTTGGCTATAGTTTGTTTTGAATCATCTAGACTAGACTTCAAGATAGCATTTTCAATTTGAAACTCTCCTAGCTTATCAACCATATTATCCTTATTTTTCATGCTATCAACTTTTGTTTCAAGAGAGTTGTACTTTACTTTCAATTTGATCATTTTCCTTAGCTAACTCCTCATTCCTAAGATTTAAGGCTTCATTGTTTCTATTTAATTTATCAACTTTTAATCTTAAGTGCTCATTATCCTCCTCTAAACTTTCTTTAACATCATTCACTTTATTATATTTGTTTCTAAATAAATCAAATTCACTTCCTATTTCAATCATCATTTGTTTCATCATCTTGTTCTTCTTTTGAGCCTTAATAAATTCCTTAAGTAACTCATCATACATATTTTTGAGCTTATCAAATGAAGAATCACTAGAAGTAGAATATACCTCATTGTCCATTACCATATAGCACATTTCTCCTTTTGAGTCACTTGAATCACTCCAAGTTGCCATCATAGCTTTTTTCCTTGCTCCTTTCTCGGCCTTCTTAAGATCCAGGCGATATTATTGAATGTGACCCGGTTTTTGGCAATAATAGTACTTAATTACTTCCTTCTTCTCCTTCATTGACCAAGATATATTTTCATCCTTATCTTTTACCAATTTCCTATTGAACTTCATGAATTTCTTAAAATTTCTCGTGATCATTACCACATCATCATCCTCACTTTCATCACTACCAAAGCTCTCTTTGGTTACTTTTAAAGCAATTTTTTTCTTCTTGGATTTCTCTCCTTACTTTTTAATCATTTCATAAGTTTTAAGAGTTCCAAGAAATTGCTCTTTTGGCATTGTGTTAAAATCATGAGCTTCCTCAATCACGGTTCTCTTGGCATCCCAATCTCTTGGCAAAGACCTAAGAATTTTGGAATTTATTTCAAGGTTGGTAAATGTCTTTCCATGAACACTCAAAGGATTGATGATATTAATGAATTTATTATGCATCTCATCAATAGTTTCATTTGGATCCATTCTAAAGTTTTCAAATTGTCCATATAATAAGCTTATTTTTGTATCCCTTACTTAGCTAGTTCCTTCATATATACCTTTTAATTCTTCCAAAATTTCCTTAGCACTCAAACATGTACAAACTCTATTAAAGTTATTTTCGTTAATGGCATAATACAAGATATTCATAGCTATTTCATTTAAGTCTAACAACTTTCAATCATTATCGACATAATTATCTTCTACTTTGCCTTCTATCTTGAATGGTCCTTTATCCACTACTTGCCATAATAATCTATTTTGTGCTTTTAAGAATATACTCATTCTACATTTCCAATAAGGATAATTATTTCCGATTAAGAGTGGTGATCTCTTTATAGTTTGCCCTTCCATAAAGCCTAGTGTATTAAATATCATGACCTTTACTCTAATATGCGGTTAAGCAAGTGACTACAGATTAGCTCTGATACCAATTGAAGAGCACTGAACTAAACTTGAGAGAGGGGGGGGGGGGGGGGTGGTAAATTAAGTTTATGGACAAATTGCAATTCTTTTCCGACATAAACAACTAAATGCAATAATAAGAGTAATCAAACCAACAATAGAACAATAATAAGTGCGAAAATTAAAAAAGATAGGGATAAAGAAGATCAAGTCCGGATAGAACGTAAAGTTCAGATCGCTCCTTAGTCTCTACGGACACATAATGCCTCCAACTAAAGACTTCACATTACTTTGTTGATTTCTCAATCCAAGCTCTAAGAGCTATACAAACATAAACTTAATTACACAAGTTTCACACTCACAACTCTCAATACAAATCACAATCTTAACTCTCAACACAAAACTCAATCTCAACTCACAATACAAAAACTCAATCTCAAAAATTATTGGTATAGTGCTTTTAACTCTCAATACTTGTAACTAATAGCTCACAAGCATTACACTGCAAATCTCTCTAAATATTAGCAATTTATAATACAAGAGACAATGAGAATTATAGACGACAAGAATACAAGAGAATGTTGAAATATTGCAACAAAAGATCAATTCTCTATTGTCCTTAGTCGGGTTTTTGAGTATTTATATTATCCCCTTCATTTCTTCCCATTACAATGCATTTAATGCTTCAATAGCTAGTTGAATCTAACTTACCAGTATGCTAGTACTTTGAATTATCAACAAGTCGGTAAAAATTACTCTACCGGTAAGTTAACCGGCAAGTTGGTTCTTCCAGGTCAATAAGCTTTTCTTTGCGTTTTCCAGGGCTTTATACTGTCAACCTGGTTTTTCCTTAAGTCGTCAACCTAGTAGGCCAAATATCATCTGAAAATTCTTTTAACACATAACAAATGAATACTCTTTGTAATATAACTTCAAGATCATTTAATCACCACTTCAAAAGATTAAATTTTTTAAAGAGATAATTGATATATTTAATCATTAAGCAAGCTAATTGAACTTACTCAATTATCTCAAAATAATCAAATAATACTTAGTTTAATCATCCGCTTGTTTTTATTCTTGTTCTTGTTCTCTTAAAAAACAACACGTTTAGATATATACTTTTTGTTTTGTTCTCATGAAAATCAAATAATGAACCCTAGGTTCAACAGTAGAAACCTTCCGCAACTCCTCTAGCATTGCGCCTGGATACTAAGGGTCCAAAATGTGGGTCATGCTCATACTGATCAGGTAAAGTACCAAATCCAAGCACCTTAGCTTGGAATGTCGTGATGAGGGTATAACAGTGAAAAAGTGCATTAGCCAATGTGATGGTGCTTCCAGCAAAAGGTCTCCAAGAACTTAAACCACTTGGCGTGACACCAAGAAAGCTTCTGTTGCCCGCAAAGATGCTTGAGAGATTCATGATCCAAATAGATGATGAATTCTCTTAGCAACAAATTATGTTGCCAATTCTGGAATATTTTAACAAGGGCATAGAACTCCCTATCGTAGGCTAAGTAATTCAGGGTAATACTTCAGAGTTTTTTGCTGAAGTAGGCAATGGGTTGACGCTCCTACATAAGGACAGTACCAATGCCAACACCAGACACATCACATTTAACCTTAAAAACCTTCTTGAAATTTGGTAGAGTGAGTACTGGAGTAGACATCAACTTAGACTTCACGTCTTTAAAACTCCTTTGAGCTTTTTCTGTCCATCTAAACTCAACGTTCTTCTTGGTTAATTTAGTCAACGGTGCATTTATGGAACTGAAGTTCCGAATAAATCTTTGATAAAACAAGGTTAGACTATGGAAGCTCCTGACTTAGGCAGCACTAGTCAGTGTAGGCCACTTATTAATAGCTCTAACTTTTTCCTCATCAACTCGAATTCCCCTCCTTGAAATGACATATTCGAAGAATACAACCTCGCTTTGATAGAACACGCATTTTTTCAGGTTGCCAAATAATTTCTCGGCACAAAGTATGTTAAATACCAATCTCAAATATTTGACATGGATGGAGAGTTTGGCACTATAGACTAGAATATCATCAAAATAAACCATAACACATTTGTCGATCGATGATCTGAGTGCATCATTCATCAGCCACATAAATGAATTCGGTGCATTAGTTAGACCAAACAACATTACTAACCATTCAAACAGACCATCCCTTGTCTTGAAGGCCGTCTTCCATTCATCTTCAGGTCTCATTTGTATTTAGTGGTAGCCAATATTCAGGTTAATCTTAGAAAAGATGCAGGCGCCATGTAACCCGTTTGCTTTGGATTAAGCCTGTAAGTGGGTCGGTTTGGTAAGACAGCCCCTAGTTAGGTCAGCATAGTCTTGAAGTAGCTATTACACTTCAGCAGGTAAGTTCTTGGCGTCTCTAACTTTTAAGAATCTCTTGACTAAAAGAAACACATAATCCTTAGCCTTGACTTCTCATGCAAACTGAGCTTAAGAAATCACCAAGAACTTCCGCTGTAGAGATTTAGCACCTTTTCTTGTGCTTCTTGCACTTCCTTAAGACTCATAGGTATCAATATAATTTTCTTCTCATCCTTCTAGAACATGTAGGTGTTTCTATACCCATTGTGTAACACTCTCAAATCAAATTGCCACAATCGGCCTAGTAATATGTGAGAAGCATACATGGGAAGGACATTACACAGCACCTCATCCCTATACCTATCACTAATTATAATCGGCACTCTAACTTGCTCGGCAATGTATAGTCCTCCTTTCTCATTCAACCAGTAAATATTGTACAACTTAAGGTATGAAAGGGTTGGCAATTTCATGACCTTAACTACCCCTTACGCGATGACATTGGTACAACTCCCTCTATCAATGATCATGGCGCATAGTTTGCCATTCACTTAGCAATTCATATGGAAGAGGTTCTCTCTTCGCTTATTCTCGTTAACCACAAAAGCACTAAGAGATCATTGAACAACAAAGCAATACTTGACTCTGCTCTCAGGAGGTGTTTCAACATCGGGGTCTTCCTGAAATTCTTTCAGCATTTGATCGATTACCACTTCTTTCTCTCCTATGCTAGCATTTTTTACTTCAAATCGGGGCTTCTCTCCCCTTATAGTCATGACTCAGTGGTTCGAATATTGACTAGCCACATATCCATAGCCAAGGCATTTAAAACATTTGATTTCTCAAGTTTTTCTTCCTGAGTTCTAACCTTGGACTCTTCGAATCTCAGGCTCCCCAATCTTGCTCTTACCTCAACCTTCTTTTGGTTGGCTTGACATCTGACCTCAGCGTTCCACCTCAAAACTGTTTGATGCTCTATCATTCCTTGGTCAACTCTACAGGCTACTCCTATTTGGTAGCATTGTTCGTCTACACGACATCTGACTAACCTAGCTCCGTTGTTGCCTTTCAATTCTCTAGGCTATACAAATGGTTTCATCCAGAGTTGTGAGGTTCTACAGTTCCAAGATGTTACTAATCTCAGCCCATAGTCCAGAGATGAACCGTACTATAGTTCATGTCTCAGGTTCATCGACATCGCATTGTATCATGAGCAACTGAAACTCTTGGACATAATCGTCTATAGATCTTTTACCTTGCCTCAACTCTTGGAGTCATTAGAAAGTGTCTTGTTCGTAGTGTTTGGAAATGAACCTACTTCTCAGAACTCTCTTCATCTTGTTCTATGTTTTGACTTCATGTCGAGCCTTCAAGCGAACATTCTATAGTTTTTTCCATCACATTTCCACACATCCAAAAAATTCTAACGTGGCCACTGGAATGTGGACAGCATCTTCATAACCGTAGAAGTCGAATATCTTTTCGATTTTCTCTTCCCAATTCAGGTAGTCATCAGTATTACCAAACCCGTTGAAGCTTAGAATTTGTACCTTAAGATGTTCGACATCTCTTGGTGCTCTAAACTTATGCTCATCAATCCCATCATACCGGTCTTCTTCTCCTTCGTACTCTTCCACTTCATCCATCTCCAACCTTCTTCTTACGACTCTGTTAACATGTCAAGGTAGTACTTAGTTCACCGGAAAGGCCTATGGAGCTCGCTCATTCATTTATCTTCTTAGCCTATCTCTCATCTCTCGGCCTTGCTCAGCAACTCTCTTATACAGTCTAGTCTCTAAGACTCTATTTACTGAGACAACTAAGTTGGCTACAATAGTAGTAAGATCTTGTATCTACTCATCAATAGTACATGGTGTTTGTTGGGTAACTCGACCATGACCATGAGCATCACTCTCGACATCGTTAATCTCTCTCTGTACACTAGGATTCGACATTCACAACATAAAGCTTCAAAAAACACACTTCACATGAATGCCTTTAACACACACACAAGTATCTCAAACAGCAGACTAACTATCACTACACAACTCTCGGTCTTAGCCTCAAGCTCTAATACTAAGATTATATGGTGTGCCTAGAAGCTTAGTTATCACTATGACTTACCGTAACAGATTTGAACTAAATGGGTCCTTCGAAATATCAAAGAAAATAAAAGGAATAGGTCTACAAACGAACTAAAGCAACTAACATGAAGCTGCTTGAAGGATATGACACACTAACAAACACAACATGACTTGACACCTTACTTGATATAACGCACAAGTTGATGTCAAGGTCCACCCACCACTAATCCTAAGCTACTGGGTAAGATTAGATAAGAGTGTATGAAAAATGGACTTGGAGAGGGTTGTCTCACAAGAACAGAATATTCAACGTCTATTTGTCAAGTTCTATTCTAGCTTACAAGGGAAAAGGGACTATTTATAGTAAGTCTTTAGGGGGCAACGTTAAAAATAAAGAAATTACAATAAAGTATATATAAAAAGGGGATTATTAATACATATGAAAAAGGGTAAAAAGGACAAAAGATAAAAATGGAAAAGTAGTACAATGTCAAATGAGGTGGATAGGTGGTAGTGCAATATTGGTCTCGTATGAAGATTTTCTTATCATAGCAGGTGAAAGGGATCAAGATGTTGCGGTAATAAAAAAGCTAAGACAAGAAGAGGACAATAAGAGAAATGGTAACAGGCCAAGAGAAAACTACTCGGTCGGTAAGTGAGTTTCTCATCACTCAATAAGAACCTCTCAACAGCAGTTTGTCGGATTACTCAACACAAGGTCCTTAGTAAGGGAATTGTTGGCATCATCACAGCCGAAAGTATAGATCAACGCATGACAATGTAGGGAGCTCAAGGAGTTCAGCCACCTTTCTTCTATGTAAAGTTTCTTATCATCAGCAGGTTGCCAAGAGAGGATTCTTCGAGTAAGGGATTGGATGCCTCGGAGCCGTGCGTGAGTAATGAGATCGATGGTTAGTAGTTCACTAGTTATTGTCATAGGTTGATTTATATGGCAGGACTATTGTGACTCTGCGATTTCGAAGCATAATACTATCCTAAGATATAAATTGTCCTTACAATTGTTATCCTAGACTTAATTCATACCAAGCGTACTCGACTCTACTTCTTTCAAACGTACTCGACTTTACTTCTTTCAAGCGTCTAATTCAATACCTATTTGATATAAACCTATTAAGTAATCCTTTTAAAATAATTTGTTAAAAATAAACATGTAATTTGACTTCACAAAAGAGTGGTAGTAAATCCCACAGGTATGTATTATTTCATATACAAATTAGAATATTGAAAACTACTAAGTTGCTTGAGAAGTTTTATGTAGTTTTCCTTAAAAGTTAAGAAAGTCAATATTAAGGACAATAACTGATCATTTCTTGTTGAACCTTACTCTTCGTCCTAGTTTACTAGTACTCTAGTTTTAGGTCGGTACTTATAATCCATTTGTAACCTGCAAAACAAAAAATAAGGGAATAAGTGACAACTTACTCAATAAGTGAGGCGAATAAAGAAGTATGCATTCAGCATATCAAAAGTAGGGTTTTCGATCGGGTTAGTTAAATGCAATGCATGTACAAGCGAATGCCATTGTAAGACATTATCTGGTCTATCTTGAGATAAAAGAAATTGCACCTGCTCTGATTCAGGTTAAGAAGTTTCATATCACGCACTCGCAAATCGAAACTAAATCGAGGCTTGTACATTGGAGAATACCCTCCTCTCATAACCACCTTCAAACTATAACCCCTAACCTTGTCGGGATCTCCTCTCTTGTTTCTCAATTCGACTAAGAGTGGAGAAAAGACCATTTAAGCTATCCTCTTCGAAGAGAATCTGTGTTTGGCCAGAAAATCCTAACTGTTACCCCTAATGGGTTATGATGCAGGTCAGGTTAGATGCTAAGCAGAGTTTCAATTAGGTCATTTTTATGGTGATCAACTAAGCTCAGACAATCTAAGTATAATAATGTTCATTAAACAATCATAAGATGGAGCTCAGCTCTCATCACAGCAAATTGAAACTCAAACACAAGTACGACACACGCATATGCAACTAACCACAAGCATAAGTAAATACATACCAAAGTCTCTAAATATTTTAAAATAATATCCCAAAATGATATGAAGCATTAGTCTCACTTACATATAATAAAGCTCACTTCAACAGATCTAGGACATTAGGACTTACTCACTTGAAGTCCTATATATATCAAAGTTCATATTTAGTTTTTGTAAAATTTACCAAAACATTAGGGTTTTATCTAATACTTAGTTGAGATATTATTTATACAGCTATTCAGCAAAGTTTCATATATATATTTTTGTATACATACGCATTATATATATGTACATATATATTTTAAATATTTTATTTTATCATATAGGTTATAGCAATTTACTTAATAATATCTAATATATATAATTTTACTACTACTTATATTCTATCGTTTCGACTATATTGAAACATACTTACTATTATTTATATTACGTTTTAATTATGAAAAGATTATCATAAGACAGTATTTTCCATAATATTACAGAAAACATTTGTTTTATTACCTAAAGTGATTCAATTTTAGTAAGGTTAGTATCGTAGTGTTTTTATGAACTTGATAATACGTACTTCGTGTTTTGTTTAAAAGATTATCTTTAAAGGGTATTTCTAATCCTAATATATAAATAAAGCTATACAATAATCAATATCATATTGATATCGTATTACGCAATGAAAAATATATTTGCATACAATTTTGTAATAAAATATAATAATTCATATATAGTCAAATTTTACAAAAGTAATGATGTTAAATTTGTAAAAATATATAGTTCAATTTTAATAGTTTTAATAAAAGATTATTACTAGAGATTCACACATTTTAAGAATCAATGCCAACAACATGCAAGTTTTTCAACTATTAATATTCTATGTTTAAAGTTTGAAAAGAATGAAATGGTATAAATAAAATACTCTATTTAGAAAAATAATGAGATAACAGATATTTCTCTTCTATAATTAATAAATATTAATTAAAAGACAATACTTATAATCATAGAAATGAGATTATTTGAAAATATCGGATGTCAGAAAATTTAAATCTTTTAGTATTTTTTTTCTTCTTCTTCTTCTTTTTCTTTTTCTTCTCTTTCTTTTTTTTTTTTTTTTGTCTCTTCCGTATCCTCAATTTCTCTCATCCTCACACACATACTCTCTCTCTTCCCTTCTTCCTCTCTTTCCATCTCTTCCTCTCTTCTCTTTTTCTGTTGTTTAACGTCTTATGACTTTTGAAGCTACTATATTGAAAACTTTCACCACCTAGCTAAAGGAGATGATATATATATTATATATTTTTTTGTTTGTTGTTCTTTAAGATATTTTAGTGAATTTACTATATTTTATTTCATACCTATCCAAATTTTTAAAATATTCTATCGTTTCACCGCAAACATTATTTGTAAAGAATAATTTATAATCATGAATTTCTTTTTCTATATGTTGTTATTTTGAATGAGTTTTAACATAAATATTAGTAACATATAATATATAGTTAAGTTATGTTAATTATTTAAGACTTATTTATAGATATCTTATATGACATTTTACTTATTAATATTAATTATTAAAATCACGTAATTGATTATAAAAGATTTATCCTAAACTATATCTAAAATTATGAAACTCTACGTTATAATAATTAGACCCAATAAACTTAGTACTTCTAAGAAAATTTCATATAAATGAGTTTAAACTGAAATATTAAAGTTATAAAGTTACATCTTTTAATTTTTTTATTACCCAGTTATGACAATTCAACTTTATTCCACGAACGTTGTTATAAATCATAATTTCTAAAGTCCGTCTCAAGCATTAAATTTTTCAGTTAATTTATAATTATATATTTATATCTAAGTGTAATTCAGACATTCCTATACCTTTAAATGCTTCTAATCAATCTAACGAAGAGGAGACATCTAACTAACTAGGCTTATACTAATTCAATTATTTTTACATATTATCTCATTGCTACTAATAATATTATTGTACTCATTATTCTATTGCCAAGATCCATATTCTCATGGTCACTAGTAACATTAGTATAGACCATTTTATACCTATTGACCTAATTTATAAATACATATTTTTCTATAAATAATATAAACTACTCAAAAGCTATCAGGTCAAAGTTGTGTAGCATTACATTTTTTCCCCCTTAAAAAAGTTTCATCCTTAAAACTTCTTTATGGTGGTCCAAATAGAGTGTCTATTGTTTATTAATAAAGTTGTCTTAATTTTCTTTCAATTGTTTCTAATTTATGAAATTTTATTTCAAAGCTTCATATTTTGAACCTCTATCTAAAATTCATTTTCATTTTCTTTTTTTTTTTAACATTCTTTTTAATACGAACAGTGATGTTGTGTCTAATTTAAGACATGATAAGGGCAACAAAGTTAGATTCACAACACCATTCCGATTTGGATTCGGTCGAATGGTGTAGTGAAAATATAGTGGCTAAGTCTCTATTTGGCCATTAGTGTTTACTTTGTAATTATCGGGAAGTTTGTCTATAAAGTATCTAATGTTATCTAAGTTTTCAATATTTAACTAAATCTACGAAAATTCCTCATTTAAAAAGTAAACATTTATCTATATACTTATTTATACATTTTAATAGTTGAAATATGTATCTTTATGTAATAACTATTGATTATGTAGATTTATAAAATATTTTAAGTCAACATTTCTCAAGTCAGTCATAGGTTCAAAAAATATCCTATAGTGATAAATATAAGTACAATCTAGGATTTAATTCTTTTACTAACTATCTTTTGCTAATCTACCTAAGTTTTTACCCCATCTCACTTATTTGGTTGCTTCGTCCTATCTCTGTTAACCTAAAGCTTTGATATCACTCCTTTATCACCATCCAATCTAGTACTTTCACTTAATCTTCGTTTCCTTTCTTCAGTTAGTTTATTCTTACTTGTTAATTAGTCATATAGAACTCATAATTATCCCTTCCATTATTTCCTTGTCCGTCTTATAGTTGGCCACCATGTCTTTTCACCTCATTTCTATCACTTATGCATTGTTTAAGTCCCAATTTCTACTTAAGATGAATATACCAAATTCAATTTCTTCACATTTGCAAGTCTTATACTGCGATCATTGCTTAATGGTTATAATTAAGATTTTAAGTATTTCCTATAGTTAACACATATATCAGCAAGAATAAGTTTGACAAAGTTGAACTTTCCGTTAACTTATACACCAAAGAGATAAGGAATGACTCAAACCAAGTAAACTCGACTTGATCCAAGGGGAATTGGCACGACTCTTGACGAACAGGACTCACAAGGACATTGGACACTTTTCTAGCTAATAACAGAAATGATATAACTAGATTAATAACAAAGACATGAAACTTTGTTGTGAAAGACACAAGAGTTGTAACGGACATGATCCTTGACAAAAGAATCATGAAAGTCATAGATTTGTTATACTTTTATTGCTTACCACATGTGTCAAGGAATCTAAAAAGTGAAGAACACTAAGTTAAACTCGAGAGAGGGGGGGGGGGGGGGGAGGGGAGGGTGGTGAATTGAGTTTAAGGACAAATTTCAAATTTTTTTTTTTTTATATAAATGACTAAATGCAATAATAAGAGTAATCAAAGTAACAATAGAACAATAATAAATGTGAAAATTAAAGAGATAGGGATAAAAAATATCAAGCCTAAATTTAATGTGGAGTTCAGACTGCCGCCTACCCCCTAGTCTCCATAGACACACAATGCCTCTAATTGAGGACTTCACTTTCTCTTTATTGATTTCACAACTCAATTGCTCTAAGAGCTATACAAGCTTACATAATCTTTTTTACACACAACTAACTCAAATGTATCACTTTCTTCTCTCAAGATTACAAATGTGAAGACTTTTAAACACCACAACTATGTTTCTTTTTGTTTGATAGCAAACAAGTATACAAGAGACCAAAGAGAAGTAGAATAAGCTCAAGAATGTAAGAGAATGTTTTTAAAATTGTAGTAAAATATCAAATTTTCTAAGCCTTTTGTCAGGTTGTTGAGCTTTAATAATAACTCATTAAATTCTTCCCATTGCTGTGCATTAAATGCTCTAACGGCTATTTGAAACTGATTTACCGGTACTTTAAACTACTACAAGCTGGTAAAAAATACTCTACTAGCAAGCTAGCTCCTCTAGGCTAGTGAGCTTTCCTTTGTGTTTTCTAGGGCTTTATACCGTCAGTTTGGTTCTACTTTGAGCCGTCAACTTGGTAAGCTAAATATTACCTAAAAATTCTTTTCATACACAACAAACAAATACTCTTTGCATTCTAACTTCAAGATCATTTGATCACTACTCAAAAGATTAAATTTCTTGTAGTGATAATTAATGTAATTAATCATTAAGCAAGCTAATTGATCTTATTCAATTATCTTAATATAATCAAATAATACTTAGTTTAATCATCTACTTGTTTTGTTCTCTTCAAAAACAACATGTTTAGATATACATTTCTTGTTTTGTTTTCATCAAAATCAAATAATAAACTCTAAGTTCAACAATCTCTCTCTTTTTTATGAGGACAAAACTCTTTTAAGAGCTCCCCCTCAATTTAATGCTTCCCCTCAATTCAATACTCCCCTTTAATTTATCATGGGAATTCAAGATGATCAATGATTGAATAAGATTGAGCAAAAAGGTAAGAATTGATCTTTTTCATGATAAGTCGATATAATAAATTTGCTAAAGCTATAATGTATATGTGTAGGAGTTAAAGGAAATGACCATTACCCAATTTACTTATAATTAACCAATCAATAAAAATATCTAATTTAGGTAATTGTAAATTTTAGACTATCGACTTGAATTAACCAATGATTGACTATGAATGACTTGAATTATTCTCCCCCTTTGGCCTCATTAAAAGGAGGAGAATCCATGCGATGAAGAGGGAAGAAAATTCAAGCCGAAAATTCGACAGAGTTCCGATTTATACAGGAGAATATACTCCTTACAAGAAGAAAATAAAAAATATACAAGGCTCAAAAAGAGCGCAAAAACAACTAGCAATGGACAACCACATATAGTAAAGCAAGTTCATTTAGAATAAGAGTTCACAAGAGGTTTAGCAAAGAGATTACAAGGGCTACAAATATCTAGCAATAAAAGTAGGTCCAACAAGGACCAAAGTTCTCAATACACAAAAAGATAAAGTAGCCAAAGGACGAGTCCTTAAACAAAATAGTAAAGGAGTAAACAAAGATAGAAAGCTGAAATACATAACTAGGTGGCAGGAGGATTGTCATCCTAAGCTAGAGGAGGAAAAGGGCAGGAAGGGCAATGGTAGCTCAGCTGGAAATGATTATAGCACCCTTGAAACCCCTTAAGTAAATGATCATAAATGTCATCCCGGAGCTAATTGTATTGCATTTTAGAGTACTAATAGAAAGGATACTAAAAGGCTAAAGGAGTAATCAGATCAAAAGAAGGGAACCCATAGTCAGGTGGAGGCTGGTGAGAAGAACTCGTCAGGTGGAGGACTACCTGCATAGCTAAAAGTAGCAGTAGAGGGAGTGTGAGCATTGGGACTGCCTAGCTCATCAGAAGAAGTAATAGGTTCTTGTAGGCCATGTGTAGAGGCAAGATTAATAGGAGGAAGGTCTTTCCGCCTAACCCAATTGTTTCCCTATATCTTCCAAATCACCCTACAAATATCAATTAATTTTAGTTGCTTGACTTGAGCTACCAATGGTGATAAGCTTTGAAGTATAGACCCAATCCAACTGCTAAAGCCGAGATCTTCTACTTGTCGACTCATTCTGTATGCCCGGCTGAATAACATTATTTTTTGCAGATAAAGTGCCAAGAAGCATAAGGTTGAGACAATAACCGATCCTTACCTATGCCTAAGCAATCACTTACTTGACATCATGCTTGCCAATAGGCTGAGGTATCATGTTTCTAAGAGTTGGATTTACTCGACTAAAGTTTGTCGTCGACTTAGTGGCCGAGAGATCACTTTGAGTATTGGATCCACTCGACACATCCCGAAGAAACTATTGCCAACTGACTTCAAAACTCGGCAATTATGGGCCGACCACTCTGGTGTTTTGGCTAAGCATTACAAGACTACCTCCAAGGCATGCCGAATGACCACATACTGACTTCTCCTTATAAAATGCACAATTTTATATTTTTTTACTTATTTATCTTTATTTTATTTATGGGCCCAATTGTTTAGGGTTTAAGGCCTTATATATTATTTACAGTTTTGCCACTAGGGTTTAGGATGTATTATAAATAGCAACTTTTGTAACAATGCATAGATATGGAAGATTAATAAACAACCTACCCTACCCCCCCCCCCCCCCCCCCCCCTTTTTAGTCTTTTCTCTCAAAAAGTTCTTTCTACCTTATTAGCTCATATCAATCCCTTTAGTAAGGATTGTAGCGGGTAACCCTATTATTTAGACTAATACATCACATCCGGCAAATCTTAGGTTCATATGTCGTTCTATGGTATGTCATATCTATAGAGTTAGTACGCAGGATTGCTAAACCATCGACTCCCATTTACTTTTCATTCCTTTGACTGGATCAAACCTATCCCCATGGCCAGCCTTGTTTGTCCTTAGCCCTGGTTTGTATCATCTTGGTATCAGACCTCGAGGTTCCAGATAGGGCCGAGAGTTTTAATCATTGTATCTGTTCTATTTTGTGTTTGAGGAAGTGCTTGCTTATTGGGTTTGTTTGGGATATCGAGGATTTGTTTACTGGGCATTAGTTTAGTTTCAATTCTATATGTTGGGAATTCTAATTTGGATTGTTGCCAAGATATCTCTTCTTTAAGTTGTTCAATGTGTTATCCTATCTTAGTATTGTGATAGTAGTCGAGAAAATACTGTTATGTTTGCCAAATTGAAAAGACCAAGTGTCTAGTAAGATTGTATATGTCCAAGTTGATTTGCTAAGAATAGTTGTGTCAAATTTGAACTTTGCTGAGTTTTCGAGCTATTTCAATCCAAATTACTAAAGTAAAGCAAAGTACCGTATTGTCATACTCCCAAGGTTATCGAGCTGAGTTGTTTGCCTATTTAACTACTGAGTTGTGCAAGCATCCAACCTGAGTTAACCAAACAGTCGAGATAATTCTAGTATCCAAGCTAAGTCAAAGTATCGAAGTGAAGTGAAAGATCCAAGCTGTACAAGCCTTTAAGTTGTCGTGTTGAATCACCAACTGTTGAATAGTTCCAGTCATTGCCGATGAGACTTCATGTGAGCTGAGATAGTCTATTGAGGTAATATCTCTGTCTAACATGGCTTATGACAATCAAGGAAGCTATGGTTGTGACTATGGCTATGAAGATATAAGGTCGAGAGTACCCACGTTTGATGGCTCTAGACCCCTAGATGAATACTTGGATTGGGAATTCCGAGTCAACAAAGTCTTTGAAAAGTACCCATATCTTAAACATAACAAGGAATATATCATAGAGGATCAACTTCAAGGTCTTGCCAAGACTTGGTGGAAGAATGAATTAAGGAGAAGGATACTCAGAAGAGTGAGTTCTACATGGAACTCAATGAGACCTGTTGTAAGCTCCAAAAACTGAGTTTAGGATAACCGAGCTTAGATTTAAAGCTTTTAGGGAAACTTATTCAATTGAGCCCAAACTTTATGACTAAAATAAAAGAGTTAGTCGAGATATTATAGTAAAGTTAGATTTTAGTAATAATGACCCGAAATCCCAATTTTGCCCTTAGAAGTTGGAATATTTAATATAGTGCTAAAATGTTCGAAACTCCTAAAATCGAACTTAGATTGCAACGAAAACTTAGAGATAAGTTAATTGAGCTATAAAATGAGATAATATAGTATAATTTACTATATAAAAATACACGTAATTTTATGAGTATACCCGGCATAAATAATAATTATACTTGTAAATTAACCCTAAATTATGTGATTATATATTTATTGTGTTGAATTCATGAAATTAACTTTAGAACATATCCTAAAAATAAAAGATATGCTAGAAACTTAATTATATGAGTAAAGTTATATATTTCACATGTTATTTACATAGGGTATAAACTTATATATTAATTAAATAACTAATTCTAACATATAATATCTATATTTAAGTAATTATTTAATAAAAGAAAAAGAAAAATTGATCAAATGCATTGAAGATTGCTGGACAATGATGTGTGGCAGGAGATAAGAATGGAAATGCTAATTCAAAAGCAAGTTTCTAATATTTGGGCACCTCATGCTTAGGAAAACAAAAAGAAATTAGAAAGAAAAATATAAAATAATTAAAGAAAAATCATCTAACCGACTTGGAGGCACTATAAAAGGCCAATACCTTCGGATATGTAAATTTTAGCAGTTTGGAATTAGAAATACTTAGAAAGAAAAATTAGAAAAAATCATAGAAAATAAAAACAAATTTAGAAAAAAAAAAACAAGAAAAATTAGTGAAAGTGTAGAATCCTAACCTAGAGTGGTTTTGCTGTGAAACCCAATCAACCCCACATAGTCCACCCACCGCGCAGGCCGTCCGACAACCGTCCGACAACCGTCCAACCGCCGCCGGCCGCCGGCCACCGGAACACTCAAGAACACCAAGGTTAATTTCTTGCCCTGTTTTTCAATAATTTCTAAAAATTAATAAATCCACTCAGAAAATTATAAAAAAAATTGTACTTAGTTTATTTTAAACATGCTTTCATGTGATATTTTTATTTTTGAAAAATTCGTAATATTTAATATACTTTATTAAGAAATCTATTATTTACCCGAATTTATATTTGTAAAATAAATGTACTATATGATGTTGTTTCTAGTTGAAAATTTTTGTGTAGGACGTGTATGATATATAGATAATTGCTATGTAGCCCAAATTTTGATTTGAATAATTTTAATATTTATTGCATTTTTAGGCTTGAAATTAGCTCGAAAATAGGCTGAAATTATGAATTTAATAGGAAATTATGAAATTAATTGATGAAATGGACATGTACTGATCTATAATAAATAGTAACAGTATTGAGTCAGATTGAAATTAATTTGGTGCTAAAAGAATTATAATTGGATAATTTATCATAATTTAGGGGTAAAATCGTCAATATGAAAATATAGGCAATAGGTCGGAAACTTGAAACCAAGTGATAACTGAATTCCCTATATTTTTAGAAGTCTATAGAAATTTTCGAGGAATTATTTGGTAACCCGAACTATTTATTACGAATTTATTAAGTAAAATAGCTTAAATTACAAGTCAAGGTGTATTTGTAATATTAATAAGCTAAAATGAATTAAATAGTTAAATAAAAAACTATATATATGATTGCTGATCAGATTGGATTAAGTGGAGATTTTTATTATATTTATTAATATTTTCTGATCGGAATACATTTTAGGTGTATTAGAATTGAATAATACTTATATTATTACAATATAAGGACAAATTAGATAAAATATAATTTAATAATGTAAATTACGTATAATACGACCATTTTTATATAATTATGTATAATTGTATTGAAAACTTAAATTACCCGTTAAAAGCCATCTCTAGAAACATGATTCGTAAAACGTGTCGTTTGGTCTATACGAATCCAATAACACTAATTTTGTTGAAATCGGACAACCTTAAGTAATTTAGCTTATGACTATATCATATTCAAGAATATACGTATATCGGTAACCTTACCGGAATTAAAACGTGAATTAATAAATAAAAAGTACATTTCGATACGATCGAAACGATATATAATACATAATAGTATATATGATGTAAAGTATCAATAGTTAATAATTTAATTCGATATATAGTGATAACATGACTGTATATTATGGAAATAATATATATATATATATATATATATATATAACCATTTTAGATTAAACCCTAATGTTTTCGTAATTATTACGAAAACTGAATTTGGGTCTTTTGTGTAATTAGGACCTTCCAATACAAAGACGGTTGACAATTCAAGTCAGTAATAGCGAACGTCTAAACAAGTAAGTTGGGATTATAGCTTCACTGCTTGTTTGGGTGCTATTTAAAGTATCCGGAAACCCAAGAGTACTTCTGATTGTGTTTGTAGTTAGATGATTATGCGCATGCTGTATGTGTGAATGATACTCGGTTATGACAGGAGTTCAACTCCTTAGTATACTGTTCTGCATATTTGCATGGATTCTGTATTGTGTGAACTTGTTGGTCACCCCTGATTAATACTAACGGTTATTCGACTAAAATGTAATTAGACATGCATAACCACCCGTTAGGGGAAACGTTTAAGAGTGTTAGGCCAAATACCGACTTCCTTCGATGAGGATAGCTGAAATGGTCCTTTCCCCATCCTTAGTCGAACTAAGTGACAGGTGAGGAGGTCGCGGCAAGGTTGGGGGCCGTGGTTCGAAGGCGGTCATGGGAGGAGGGTGTTCTCTATTGCACAAGCCCGGGTTTAGTTTGACTTGAGTTGTAATGAAACTCCTTAATCCGGGTTAGAGGGGATGTAATTTCTTTAACCTCACAGTGAACTGGATAACACTGTACGATGTTTCATTTGAGTGATTACATTGCATTTCATCATGATTATTAACCTTATTTGTGATTGTATAGTACTCTTTTGACTCCGTCCCATTTACTGAGCTAGTTGTACTCACATCCCTACAGACTCTTTTGCAGGTGTTGAGTAAAGACAAAATGTTCAGGTACAACCGTTCCCAAGTTAGTGTGCTGCTGTATGGGAAAGTGAGGATCGAGGAATTAACTAAACCTGAGCTCATGACTTTGTCTTTAAGTTTTGAGGAAAATTAATTGGGAATTCCCTAGGAGTCCACTAGTTTTCTAACTTATTGTATATAGACCGCAAAACCTGTGGTTTTTAATAAACTTTGATTTGTAAACTTTACCTTTGGACGTGAAACGTTTGTTTAAATACTATTGTGATACTAAACAGCAGGTTGTATAGAACAAGTATCTTGTAAAAGCTCTACCACAGGTTTGGTTAGTAATAAGTGTCAGAACAGACGTTTCAAGCTGGTTGAGTTGTGCACCTTATGTGAACTGCATCTACGATAGTAGCTGTGAGGTCAGCTTCTATCTTAGATTAGTTTACACGGCGAGACTGTTATAACTCTTCTTATTCAGGGTATGACACTTGCCATGAGAGCAAAATTTGTACCTACATCATATCAAGACTAGTTGTATGAGGAGTTGTCTACCTTGAGGCAAGGACAAATGGGTGTCCAACAATTTGCCCAAGAGTATAAAGCGCTCCTACGACGATGTGAATTGTATAAATCTCTTTTGTGTACTATCTTGCGATTCATGAAATGGTTGTAGCCGAAGATTGCTCGACGTATTAACCCCTCAAGACTAAGGAGCTTAAATGAAGCTATCCAACTAGCCTTAAGAGAAGAATCTGCATTGGTACCAACCATTATGATGTGCAAGAACAGCTAAGGGTTATACTTGATCAGTTTTGAGTAGCTTAAAGAAGAAATAAAGCAGTAAAGGAATACTCAAATAGTGAAAGCTGACAAGAAGGAAGGCCGAGAAAAGGAAGAGGTGAAGGTTGCTAGAGAGATGAGCAGTAGAGGCGAGAAAGGGCGAGCTGAATTGTGGTTAAACCCTCATGTTCCTGAACCAATTCCATTACCCACTATAAATGCCACAAATGGTAGCTCCAAGAGTTACTATGTTTGCTTTCCTTATATCGAAATCTTGCGTCCAAGTCATTTGATAGGTTTACATAGCACTAAGATGAGCAAATATAACATCGCACATGTGAGCTATTATCAACTATGGATTGGAGTTTATCAGAGCCAAGGTAATGGATACATATATTGGGGATACGTCATGTTAACCCTTAGAACTTTCCTATTTGAAAGGGTTGAGATGTGTAGATGGAAAGAGAAGGAAGAGCCAAATTACGAGAAAGCAGGGGGAATGCTGATTACAATTGATGAGGAGATCATGATGTCCGAGCTAGCCAAGCTTGAAGAGGTGAAAGCACTTGCCATTAAAGAGCCATCTTACGTCCCGCCAACATAAGATTTGCAAGGCCCTAATTCTTTGTATGACTCTGAGATTGTGTTGCTTCCTGTAATTGATAGTTGCTGGGGCTACCAAGGTGTAGTTGATCGGATCTATGATAAGTGGAGGGAAAGATTCAAGATAAAAGGTATGATTGATAAAGCCTATGGTGAGTGGAGGGAGCATCTGTTGGTAATGCCTTTGTTGCAAGAATTGCAATGTATTATGTTTCAATTTAAATTTTGTCGAATGGTATTTGATCCCGATAGGATTTGAAGCCGTCAGTTACCAAGTTTCAAGTCAAAACTTCTCTAAGGGAGAGGAAATGATAGGCTTCGGGGTACTAACCCAACCCGACTGACAAAGCCGAGATCTTCTACTTACCGACTCATTTTGTATGCCAAGTTGAATAACACTATGTCTTGTAGATAGAGTGTTGAGAAGCATAAGGCCAAGACAACAACCGATCCTCACCTATGCCTAAGCAATCACTTACTCGACATTATACTTACCGATAGGCCGATGTATCATGTTTCCAAGAGTTGGATTCACTCGGCTAAAGTCTATCGTCGACTTAGTAGCTGAGAGATCACTTTGAGTGTTGGATCCACTCAGCATACTCGAGAGAAACTATTGCCGACTGACTTTAAAACTCAGTATTTATGGGCTGACTTCTTTAGTGTGTTGGCCAAGCACTATGACACTACCTCCAAGGCATGCCAAATGACCACGTGCTGACTTCTCTCTATAAAATGTATAGTTTTATATTTTTTGTACTTGTTTGTCTTTATTTTATTTATGGGCTCAATTCTTTATGATTTAAGGCCTTATACATTATTTACAATTTTTCCACTAGGGTTTAAAAAGTACTATTAATAGCAACTTTTGTAACAATGTATAGATATAGAAAATTAATGAACCTCCCCCCTCCTTTTTTTAGTCTTTTCTCTCAGAAAGTTCTCCCTCCTTTACCAGCTCTTATTAATCCCTTTAGCAAGGATTGTGGTAGGCAACCCTATTACTCGGATCGGTGCATCATATTCGACAAGTCTTAAGTCCGTGTGTGGTTCTATGATGTATCATATCCATAGAGTTAGTTCGCGGGATTGCTAAACCATCAACTCCCATTTACTTTTCGTTCCTTTAGTAGGATCAAACCCACCCCTATGGTTAGCCTTGTCTATCCTTGGCCCTGGTCCATATTATGTGGGGAGGAAGAAAATTAAACACCCTTTCTTATAAGCAATTGTGTAACCAATCGCCCAAAGCGAAGAAAAGCTTGAGATAGGTTGTTAGTTACATGCTTAAAGCATTGGACGGCAATACTGAAAAAATCAATCTACTTATTCATTATCAAATAATACAAAATCCATAAGTCCTGAAGGGTGACGTTGGATTGCTAGCCTTGATGAGGACAGTAGCTGTGAATGACAATATGGTAGAGGATTTTTGTCCTAAGGTCGAGGCGGATGGTAGCCAAATTTTTGTTTTTCCCCAATCTACTCCAATGCCTTTAAATCTAAAGACTCTCTCATAGAATTTAGCCCTATAGTAATTTACATTTACTTCCATCCCACTAATAGCAACACCAATAAAACCACAAATATCCTTAGCCGTAATAGTAATTAAAGTACCATAAACATAAGTATAGAGGACACTACGACACAACTCAACACTCAGATTCATTTTTAGTTTTGGTCTACCCTGATCATCTAGAGAATTTGACATATTATAATAAAAATACTTAATAGCATCATCATGTACCTCATGAGAAAGCCGAAGGATATCAAGGACACAATTGGTGATGACCTCGAGAAAGGCCACAATGTGAAACTCTTTGAGCACCTCTAGTGGATAAGACATGCCGATATCAACCTCTAGATTGACAAATTTCTCAAAGTGTTGAGAGTATTGTCAAGAGGGAAAGAGGTGGTTATTATAGGTTAGGGGTGCTAAACCACAAGCAACACGCAGTGCCATAGGTGTTATAAAGGTGAATGAAGATAGGTGATTGTAGTGGAGAGGATAAGGAAGAAGGGGGAAAGTGGATATGATAAAAGAGAGAGTATAAAGGAAGCCGGTGTGACAGTGGAAATGTGTGGACTGTGTGTGGTGGTGTGACGGTTGGTAGGTATGGGTAGAGAGAGAAAGTGAAGAGAAGAAGAAGAAGACGGCGAAGTTTGATGAAAGATGAAGAAAAAGAAAAAGAGAAGAGAGTAGAGGGAAGAAATTTTGGATTTTGATAATGGAAAAGAGATGGATCGAAGAGAAAGAAAGAGGTTAAGGTTTGAGGAAGGGAAAATGGGAGGTTTTTTTTTGTGGAAGAAGGATGAGGGTAGAGAGAAGGTTCGGCGCAACTTAATTCGTGCCTAGAAATGGATGAACCGGTGTGTTGGTAATGTGGCGAGCCAGCATACCGGAAATGCGAACAAAAGGCAAATTAAGTGTTTAACCAAAGGAGTATACCGACATGCCAATGTTCTTATGAATCAACTTGCCAATCAGCATGCTGGTTAATTGAATAGAAGCAAACACAATTGAAAAACTAGAGCAGTATGCTAACGTGTGGGTGTTTATGTGAACCGGCTTGGTGATTAAATGATCAGAACCGAATTTTCATTGTTATTTAGGGGTATAAACCGACAAGCCAGTGGATTGAATAACCAGCATGCCAGTTTTTTGCAATTTTGCAGAAAAGACAATAGAGACCTCTTGATTGAGCAAAGTTACTAATTCAAATTGATTTGTAGAGATTCAATCAACATCTTAACACTTCAAACAAGTTTATTTGATGCCGTTAAGGCTTAAAAAACTTAATTTTTAACTAGATAGCCAAGATTTAATCAAATTAAATCTATAGAGCTAAGTAATTCATAATAAAGTGAAAGTATCAATGTATGAGCAAATTATAAACATTGAGTTTTTGCACACCAATAATTCAAGAAAATTTCAAATACATGTTTAAGCATGGTAGGCACAAAATATAGCTTTAAGGCTCTACAAATTGTGAAATGACTACTTGAGTTCCTTAATCATACAAGTAGCTAAAGAGTAAGTAGAGATTCTTTCTCAATGTTCAAGAGAAGTTCATGCTTCAAACATGTTAAAAGACATTAAGAGACATAAAAGATACATGATTAAGCTAAGCAATCTCCATATAAGCAAAAAATGTTCAATTTTACACTTAGAACCTAAAAAGGGTCTAGAGAGGTCAAATATGCACGAAATTCAAATTTAGCTAATTTAACTACTTAAACATGATTTAAGGATGAAAATGGACATGTAAGCCCTGGTTTTAGGCATGGAAACCAATGCATTATAATCTTGTGCGTATATAAACTTGGATAAGCCTAAATGACTTCAAGTGTGCCTAAAACATGTTAAATGTGATATTTAGTGCATAAAAGCCATATGATCAAGTTTCTTATACCTTATAGTGTAATATTTTCCGATCAACTTACTTTGTAAGTTAATTTTATTCAAAAAGGCCATGTTGGTTTTTATGTGCCTAGCACTCATCTTGTAAGATCATTCTTGATTCTCTTATTAGATTGCAAAATCTTTCCTTACTCAAGGGTTTTGTGAAGATATCGGCTATTTGATTGCTAGTGTCAACAAATTCTAAGCAAATATCATTATTTTGCACATGATCATGAATAAAGTCATGTCTAATTTCTATATGCTTAGTCCTAGAATGTTGTCAAGTTGATAGCACTTGTGTTGTCACATCTTATTGGAACATTGGTAAATTTCAAACCATAGTCAAGCAAAGTTTGCTTCATCCATAAAACTTGAGTACAACAACTATTGGCTGCTATGTATTCAGCTTCAGCGGTAGAAAGTGTTACTAGGTTTTGTTTCTTTGAGTGCCATGATACTAATGGATTACTAAGGAAATGACATGTTCCGCTTGTGCTTTTTTGATCGACTTTGCAACTAGCAAAGTTAGCATTGGAATATCTAATAAGATCAAGTGAGGTGAACTTGGGATATCATAAGCCGATTTCAATAGTGCCCACAAGATATTAGAAAATGCGTTTAACCGCATTTAAGTGTGAATCTTTAGGGCAAGATTGAAACCGTGCACATAGACACATAGCAAACATGATATCCGACCTATATGCAGTTAAATATAGAATACATCCTATCATACCCCTATACATCTTTTCATGAATGTTCTTCCCATTCTCATCTTTATCAAGTTTTAAGGTGGTGCTCATTGGAGTTGGCTTAGTCTTGCAATTTTCCATTTTGAACCTTTTTAAGAGTTCTTTGGTATATTTGCCTTAGTTAATGAAGGTTTCATCTTTGATTTGTTTAACTTGAAGGCTTAAGAAATAGTTGAGTTCTCCCATCATACTCATTTCAAATTCATTTTTCATACATTAGACAAACTTATTAACTAAATCCATGTGAATAACACTAAACACAATGTCATCAACGTATATTTAAACAATTAGTATATGATTATTGTGTTATTTAATAAATAGAGTTGTGTCAAGTTTCCCTCTAGTGAATTTATTCTTTATCAAGAAGTTACTCAATCTTTTATAACAAACTCTAGGAGCTTGCTTTAGTCCATATAAGGCTTTATTGAGGTTATATATAGGGTTTGGGAATTCATTATCCCCAAAACCCGGTGGTTGCTTTATATGTGCTTCTTCTTTGATGAAGCCATTTAGAAAGGCACTTTTAACATCCATTTGATATAGTTTGAAATTTTTGTGAGCTACAAATGCCAAAAGCATCCTAATGGCTTCTAGTCTTGCAACCAAGGCAAAAGTCTTATCAAAATCTATTCCTTCTTCTTGATTATAGTCTTTAGCAACTAACCTAGCCTTGTTTCTAGTTACTATATCGGTTTCATTAAGTTTGTTTCTATAAACCCATTTTGTTCCAATAATTGATCTATCTTTTGGTTTAGATACTAAGTTCCATACCTCATTTCTAATAAATTGATTTAGCTCTTCTTGCATAGCTTGAATCCAAAATTCATCTTTTAGAGCTTCATCTATATTTTTTTATTCAAGTTGAGATAGGAACACTACATTACTTAGATTTTTAAGTGAAGTTCTAGTTTAAACCCTATTGGATGGTTTTCCTATTATTTGATCCTTAGGATGATTTTTCACAAACTTTCATTCTCTAGGTAAATCTGGGTTAGAGTTGTTAACGATATCATCTTGCCTAAAGAATTCCTTTTCAATTGAGTTGGATTGATTCTTGTTAAGACCAAGATTGTCCAAATGAGCACCAATGTTTTCTATTTCATCATTAGACTCTTTATATATACAAGTATCATCAAATGTAACATGAATTGAATCCTCTACAACAAGTGTTCACTTATTATATATTCTATAAGCTTTACTAGTAAGAGAATAACCAAGAAAAACACCTTCATCTGACTTTGAGTCAAATTTTCGTAATTGTTCCTTTCCATTATTGAGAACGTAACATTTGGTTTCACAAGGATGAAAATATGATATGTTAGGTCTTTTGTCTTTCCAAAGCTTATAGGGGGTTTTCTTAAGAATTGGTCTAATGAAAACACGATTGATATGTAACAAGCCGTATTGACAACTTCGGCCCAAAAATATTTAGATAGGTTATTGTCACAAAGCACAGTCCTAGCCATTTCTATAAGGGTCTTATTTTTTCTTTTGGCAACTCCATTTTGTTGCGGAGTTCTATGTACCGAGTATGTATGTTTTGTTCCATTTTTATAACAAAAATCTTCCATATCAAGATTTTCAAATTCTCCCCCTTGGTCACTTCTTATAGAGATAATAGAAAGACCTTTTTCATTTTAGACCTTCTTGTTATAATTTAAGGACACATGATAAGTTTCATCCTTGTTAGTAAGGAAGAAGGTCCAAGTGTATCTAGTGAAATCATCAACTATAACCAAGGTGTATCTTTCCCCTCCTAAACTTAAAGTTTGGGTTGAACCAAATAAATCCATGTGTAGTAATTGGAGTGACCTAAAAGTTGAGATGGCTTTTTTTTTATTTGAAAGATAACTTGGTTTGTTTAACATATTGACATGCTTAATATGTTCTATTTTTATTAAAACTAATCTTAGGTAATCCTTTAATAAAATTCCTTTTGGCTAGTTTTGATAAGATATCTATACTAATATGTCTTAACTTTTTATGTCATAACCAACTATCATTGTTTTGAGCAGATAGACAAGTGTCAAGAGAGCATGAAAACATATTGAAGTCAATTTTGTCGATATTTCCTCGTCTATACCCCTCAAAACGGATTTGGTCATTGTTAATGTTTTCAATAGAATACTTTGATGCACGAAAGATTACTTTATATCCTATGTCATACGATCGACTAATACTAAGTAAGTTATGTTTTAAATTATTAACGAGTAACACATGCTTAACAATAAGATCATTATTAGTGCAAATATTACCTTTACCAATGACATGAGCTTTTCAATTATCTCCAAAGGTCATGCTTCCTCCATCCTTCAAGTCTATAGATGTGAACTTGAATGCGTCTCCCATCATATGTCTTAAGCAATCGCTATCCAAGATCCATTTGTTGTTGTGCCTTGTTGGATCTTACAAAACAAGCGGTTATCTCTTTGCTATCCGCTTTAGTTTGGGTCTTTTGGGGTTAGTTGTTGTAATGTAAGTTTGTCCCTTAAGGACCCAAACCATTTTATTTTTGTTGCATATGGAGAGATTACGACATAATGCACATGTGTAAGCAATATGACCAAGTCTTCCACAATAGTTATAAGTTTTATTTGATGCCTTAACAAAATAGCTTTTGTATGTTTTATACACATTCTCCTTAATATAACCTATTCTAGTTTTGTTTAAGCCTAGCATTAGTGTTCCAAGGATTTTATCTAAATTCTTTTCTCCATGTACAAATTTTGCCATTGTTTTTCTTAAGTCATCTAAGCTAGTTCTTAGAATTGAATTTTCAATTTCAAGTCGACTTAGTTTCTCTATCACATCTTCATCATTTTTTGCTTCAAGTTTTAGTTCTTTTATTTCCTTTTCAAAATTCTTGTTGACCTCTTTTAATTTGCTATTTTCATTTATCAATTCATTATTTCTGGTACTTATCTCTATATTTTCTTTTGTTAATCTCTCATTTTCAATTTTCAAATATTCATTGTCTTCTACTAATTCTTCTTTTGCATCAACTACTTTATTGTATTTACTTTTGATAATATCAAACTCATCACCTACTTCACTCATCATTTGCTTCAACACTTTATTCTTCTTTTCCGCTTTTATAAATTCTTTCAATAAGTCATTATACATACACCTAAGTTCATCAAAGGAGGAGTCATGTGAAAGAGAGCATACCTTATCATCATTAAGAGCCATGAAACAAGTTTCATTATCAAAGTTGGTAGAGTCCCCGTCACTCCAAGTTACTATCATAGTTTTCCTTTTTAACTCTTTATTGGCCTTCTTAAGTAATGGACAATATGGTTGAATATGTCCCAGCTTTTGATAATTGTAGCATTTGATAACCTCTCTCTTTTCCTTCTTGAACTTAGAAGATGATCCATATCTACCCTTGTCTTTCTCAATCCTTTTATTAAATTTCATGAACTTTTCAAACTTCTTTGCCAACATTGTAACCTCATCATTGTTTTCACTTTCTTCATCACTTGAGTTTTCTTCCGTGACTTTTAGAGCAATTGTTTTCTTTCTAGACTCCTCTCCTTGTTTCTTTACCATCTAATGTATCTTAAGTGTTCAAATGAGTTGTTCTTTTGACATTTCATTAAGATCATGAGCTTCCTCGACTGCGGTTCTCTTAGCTTCCCAATCTCTTGGCAAAGACCTAAGGATTTTGGAATTTATTTCAAGGTTAGTAAATATCTTTCCAAGAATACTTAAAGGATTGATGATATTGATGAATCTATTATGCATCTCATCAATTGTTTCATTTAAATTCATCTTAAAGTTTTCAAGTTGTCCACACAATAAACTTATTTTTGTGTCTCTTACTCTACTAGTTCCTTCATATGTGTTTTGTAATTCATCCCATATTCCTTTGACACTTTTACATATACATATACATATTCTATTGAAATCATTTTCATTTATGGCATAATACAAAATATTCATGGCAACTTCATTTAGATTAAGTAATTTTCAATCATTATTTGAGTAATCTTTTTCTTCTTTTCCTTTTATTTTAAATAGTCATTGGTTAACCACACACCATAGTAGTCTATTTTGTGCTTTCAAGAATATGGACATCCTACACTTCCAATATGGATAATTGCCACCAGTTAAAAAAGGAGGCCTATTGATTACTTGTCCTTCCAAAAAGCCTAATGCATTAGATGCCATGATCTTTACTCTATTATGCGATTAAGCAAGTGATTAGAACCTGGCTCTAATACCAATTGAAGAACATTAGGCTAAACTCAAGAGAGGGGGTGAATTGAGTTTAAGGACAAATTTCAATTTTATTTGGATATAAATGACTAAATGCAATAATAAGAGTAATTAAAGCAATAATAGAACAATAATAAATGCGAAAATTACAGAGATAAGGATAAAAAAGATCAAACCTGGATTTAATGTGGAGTTCGGATTATCCCCTAGTTTCCATGGACACACAATGCCTCCAATTGAGAACTTCACTTTCTCTTTATTGATTTTACAACTCAATTGCTTCAAGAGCTATATAAGCTTATACAATCTTTTTTATACATAACTAACTCAAATGTATCACTTTTTTCAATCAAGATTACAAATGTGAGGACTTTCAAATACCACAACTATGTCTCTTTTTATTTGATAGCAAATAAGTGTACAAAATATCAAAGAGAGGTACAATAAGCTTAAGAATGTAAGAGAACGTCTTTAAAATTGTAGTAGAATATCATATCTTTAAGCCTTTGGTCGAGTTGTTGAGCTTTTATAACAACTCATTAAATTCTTCTCATTACCGCGTATTAAATGCTCCAATGGCTACTTGAAACTAACTTACCGATACTTTGAACTACCGATAAGCCGGTAAAAAATACTCTACCGACAAGCTGGCTACTCCAGGCCAATGAGCTTTTCTTTTTGTTTTTCAGCGCTTTATACTGTTAGCCTGGTTTTACCTTGAGCTATCAACCTGATAAGCTAAATATCACCTAAAAATTCTTTTCATACACAACAAAAAAATACTCTTTGTATTATAACTTCAAGATCATTTTATCACCACTCAAAAGATTAAATTTCTTGTAGAAATAATTGATATAATTAATCATTAAGCAAGCTAATTGATCTTATTCAATTATCTCAATATAATCAAATAATACTTAATTTAATCATCTACTTGTTTTGTTCTCTTAAAAAACAATATGTTTAGATATACACTTTCTGTTTTGTTTTCATCAAAATCAAATAATAAACCCTAAGTTCAATAAAAATAATAGGTTCTCATAATGTTATAGTTATACTTCCTATTAACTTCATATACTTTATCGTTATTTGACTCCTTAATCTCCTAATTAACTATTATCTTACAAGTCACAATCTCATTCTATACTAAGTTAGCCTCGGAATTATGCTTTGATTATGTCTCTAATAAAGGTTTTAATTTACTGTTTGAATCTGCTCCTAATTATCCACCTTCGACATTTCCTTCCATTTCATTCATTTTAGTTAACAACTATAGCTCACATCACCACAACATGTATATCCTTACTATGATCTCCTTCCAATTTCTACCAAGGTAACAAGTCAATTTGTTAACGTAGAATTATAAACTACTAACAAATTAAGGAATGAGTTTCTTGCTTCCCTAACTCTACACATACCAGGAATAGCATCTTTTTAAGTTATTTCTTATTAAACCTATATTTATCTATATAGACATTACATTGATTAATCCTATAAGTTATTTCTAGTTAATTCATAAAACAATGATTATAATATGCATGTATTGCTATTAATAAAACCACTTGCTTTAGAATATAACACACAATTTATACATTTTTTTTTAGCTATAGAAATTCATTTATAATTGAAACAAAATGCATTCAAAAGACACGAGAGGTGTTTCTCTAAATTAAAATTACATTTATAATAGGTATTTGCAATTCATTTTATCAAATTTAGTATAATTCGCTTAACTTTTCAATATTTTTACAAAACACTTATATACATATAATAACACAATAATTTAATGGATACACAAATTCACATTAATTGATTACTTCTTATTTAAGTATTTGGTATCTTTATGTCTGTTATAGGATTGCTTCAATATGATCTTATGTTCTTAAGGTATAGTATCTATTAATCACTTACTAAAATATATTTCATAAACGAGATAAATAGGTTCGAATAGGATGGAGAGTATAAGGTTATATTATCAGTGTTAAATATTCATTTTTTGGTCACTCGTACCTGTGTCATGCCATCTACATAAGAACATATATCATCGTATACGGGATAACATGACTATATTATCAATAGGAAATACTTACGTATTTTAAGTCAATCAATAGTTATATCATACTAATCTTATATTTCTTTTAGTTATTTACTAAAGTTTGTAAAGTTGAATCTATAAAACTTTGTCTCTAATTTTAAGACATTTTATAGTTTTGTGCCAATTAAAGAAGCTATCTAAATAAATGCATTTTATGTATTCGGTTTCATCTTACTATTATATCGTTTAACTCTATAAAATTAAACAACATCATGCTAAAATGAAAGAGTATCGATTTAAAACTAATGAAATAATCTAATTTAATACTCACATATTTCCATAGTTATCAAACATCCTATAATTCATTTAACTTCAAATCTTACTAAAACATTTGAATATGCATATAGTCATGCAAGTATGTTACCAATACATATGACATTCAATTTAACCAGTATAGAGTCTCGCCTAAATTCATGCTTGTTCCATGTTAACAAGACTGTATTGGTAACATCATAGATATATCTCAGGTTGGAGGGAATTTTATAACTTAAATATCACTAAAGGGTACAATCATATTAGTGTTGAAATATATTAGGTTACAGAGGAACCTTTAATTCAATTAATGGTACTACCATGTTTTGATCTCATATAGGGTCTAAACAAAGGTTTAATGTCACCATTAGGTATAACATACCATTTCTTCTATTTATTAATAAGAGTCTGTATCCATTTTTTTTTTTTTATCGTATCCTATCTACCATATTATTGTCTTGGACCACCGTTCTAAGATTGACATATCACATTCAATAGTTCAATCCTTTGTGTTTATCTTACAATCCTTTTACTTTACCCTACAAATGAGGTTTTACAATAACCTTTGTGAATAGGTTTTGCTTAATTCCCTTTTCTAAATTCTAATAACTATTCATCTTCAGACTAAGTTGCCATCCTATTAAGTACTTTATTACACTCCTAATTAGTACTAAAGTTCTTAAAATCCCTTTCTTTAGTAGTTATTGGACTCTTCAAAACTTCCTACTTATAATTCCTTCCGATTCATTAAGTAATACTCTTAGGTTTACTATCAAATTCTAACTTATTAAATCTTAACAGTATATCTCAATATTTATTAGAAATAAGTGATGTGATAATTAGTCAGTCGATCTAAAGAACTCTTTTAGGAAATATAAGGGATGAGCATAAAAAGTTTTGATTTTGAAATTAGGTCTACCACAACTTTTTTGTATTATTCCAATATTACCTAATTATTTACTTCTAATAGTAACTTTAAAGGATAGTATTGTGTATCTTATAAGCAATTTCTTATTGCTTTACTTAAGAGTCAATCAAGAGATTAAGGGTGCTTTTCTATAGTCGTCAGATCTACTTAAATAAAAATTAATTAACTCCACGGTCAGTATTATTCGTTATAATCCCAACTTCACCATAAGTATATAAATATTATGGTTACACGCACACACACACATATACACACACTTATAGTTTAAATCTCTTTTTACTACCGGCTCTCAGTGTTTCCTAATACATCTATTTCATTCTATTTATGATGCTCCAAAGCACATTCTTAAGAATTTCATAACGAATTCTTAAGAATAATGCTTTGATAACAATCCAAAACTGTCAAGTCCTGAAAAAGTGAAGTCGTAACAATCTCGTCGTATAAGCCATCTTAAGATAGAAACCGTCCTTACAGTTGTTATCCTGGATCTAGTTCACACTAGGCATACTTTACTCGACTCGACTCGACTCGACTCTATTTCTTTAAAGCGTCTACTTCGATACTTATTTGATATAAACTTATTGAGTAATCCTTTAAAATAATTTGTTAAAAATAAACTTGTAGTTTGACTTTCTAAAAGAGTAGTAGTATATCCTACAAATATATCTCATTTCATATACAAACTAGAATGTTAAAAACTACTAAGCCCCTTGAAGAGTTCAATGCAGTTTTCTTAAAAGTTAAGAAAGTCAATACTAAGGATAATAACCAACAATTTATTGTTACACCTTACTCTCCGTTCTAGTTTGTTAATACTTTGGTTTTAAGTTGGTACTTGAAATCCATTCGAAACCTGTAAGATAAACTGTTAATCCCTTGTAAGATATCGGGAGGGAGGTGAATTGATATCTTTAAATTTTTTGAAAACTTTTTCGAAATAAGAAAAATACCCCTCTTAATAACTTAAATTAGTGAGCATTGGTACTTTAATAATTCAACATAAATAACATAATTAAATAGTGCAAAATAAAAAAAAATAACAAAGGAGAACATCAAGCTGAGGATTTATAGAGCTTTGGCTTTCTGCTTACTACTCTCTTTCAGCTCTATTGCTGGGGACTTGGTCTACTTCACCGGTACCGTTTCACTTGATCCACTATAACAAAATTATAAGAGGTTTACAAGAAATTGCCACACATAGGTTTTATTACATTCTGCTTTGCCTATCTGGCCTTTCTTCAATCTAGGCTAATACAGATCTACATAGTACAATCTAACTTCTCTTAACATTAACAACAAACAAATTTTACAAGGAAAACGAGTGAGAATAATGATATGAATCTCAAAGGATTTCGAATGAAAATACAAGTAATGATTGATGAGAAATCTACTTCAGTTTAACTTTTTAAAGAAGTATCTGAAATACATTTTATGCTCTTTCAAATAGTAGAAATAGCTCTCAATCTAAGTATAATGCATATGTAATCTTTTTCTTCTTAGATTCATATGTATTTTGAATCATTTTTCCTTTTATACTTGAGTCTTTTAACAGCTAAAAGTTAATGAGAATTATCTTCAAATCATGTTTATCCTTTTCAACGTCTAAATAATCCATAGATATTATTGAGAAGATCTCAGTGATTTGAATTTTAAATCCAATCCTCTGAGCTTGGTGGGATATGCTTGATCAGCAACTTCCAGATAAACTTCAGATTTGAATATTTATAGTGAGATATGCTTAATTAGCAATTTTCAGATAAGCTTTTGTTAAAAAATGAAATGTTACAAAATCTAAAACCAACCTTATCCTTATCCTTATCTAATCTTATATGTATCTTGACTTATCCAAAGATATTTTCACTTAAATAATCCCTATGAATTCTTAATTTCATCTTGAGTGAAACATGATTAAGTATATTTCCCTAATATACTCAATTTAATGGAGTTAGGCCTTGTTTTCTTCGAATTTGATATGAATTAATTTTCAACATTATTCTTCCAAACTAACTATCTAAATAATCTTTTGAAGAGTACCAAGCTTCTTTTCTTTGAAGCCTTCGAACAAGTTTCTAAAGTACTGTATCAATTCTTTTTACAAAAAGTTCTGAAACATTCTCTAAAGATTTTCAGAGTTGTCCCCCCCTTTTTTAATCAAATCAAACCTTCCGAATAACTTTCTGAAACATTCTCAATTTGTAATTTTAAACTTTCTGAGAACCTTTTCGAATACATGCATACTTGATAATTCATTAATATTCTTCTCTTTTTGTTATTATCAAAATATATGAGAGATATCTAACACAAACTATAGGGGAATGAGTAACAACTTGCTTAGTAATTAAGGCAGAGATAGAAGTATGCATTCAACACATTACAAACAAGTTTTTCAACTAAGTTAGTTAAATGCAATGCGTATACAAGCAAATGTTATTGTATGATATTATGCGATGCATTGTTAGATTAGAGAAATTACACATTCTCTAATCTAGGTTGAGGAGTTTAACGTTGCGCACTCGGGAATTAAAACTAAATAGAAGCTCATGTAATAGAGAACACTCTCCTCCTATTACCACATTCGAATCACTACTCCTAACCTTATCGTGATCTCCTAACCTTATCGTGATCTCCTCTCCTATCACTTAAAACGACTAAGGGTGTAGAAATGACCATTTCAGCTATCCTCATCCAAGGGAGTTTATGTTTGACCTGAGAATCCTAACCGTTACCCTTAGTGGGTAGTGATGTAGGTCCGATTAGATATTAAGCCGAGTTTGAGTTAGGTCATTTTTATGGTGATTAACCAAACTCAAATAATCTAAGCATAATAATATTCACAAAATAATCATAACATGAAGCTTAGCTCCCACTACAACAAATTGAATCTCAAACATAAGCACTATACACGCATAAGCAACTAACTACACGCATAAGCAACTAACTACATGCATAAGTAAATACATATCAAAGTCTTTAAATATTTTAAAATAATATTTCAAAATGCTGTGAAGCATTGATCTTACTTACTTGTATTGAAGCTCACTTTGACAGATCTAGGACATTAAGGCTTGCTCACTCGGACTCTTATATATACCAAAGTTTATATTCAGTTTTCATAAAATTAACAAAAATATTAGAGTTTTTTCTAGTACTTAGATAAGATATCATTTATATAGCTATTTAGTAAAGTTCCGTATATATATGTTTATATACATATACATATATATTTTAAGTATTTTATTTTATCATATAGATTATAACAATTTACTTAATAATATCTATTATGTATAGTTTTATCACTACTTATATTATATTGCTTCAGTTGTATTGAAGCATACTTACTATTATTTATATTATGTTTTAATTACGAAAAGATTGTCGTAGGACGATATTTTTCATAATATTATATAAAACAACTGTTTTATTACTTAAAGTGATTCAATTTTAGTAAGGTCAATATCATGGTGTTTTTATGAACTCGATGATACATGGTTCATGTTTTGTTTAAAAAATTACCTCTAAAGGGTATTTCTATATTAATATTGTATTATGCAATGAAAAATATATTTTTACATAATTTTACAACAAAATATAATAAACCATATATACTCAAATTTTAGAAAAGCAATTATGTTAAATTTGTAAAAATGCATAATTCAATTTTAATAGTTTTGATAAAGAATTATTATTAGAAATCCACTCATTTTGAGAATTGGCGCTAATAATATTCAAATTTTACAGCTATCAATATTCTAAGTTTAAAGTTCAAAAATAATGAAATTGTATGGATAAAATACTCTATTTAAGAAAATAATGAAAGAACGGATATCTTTTTTCTATAATTATTAAATATCAATTAAAAGACAACACTTATAATTATACAAACAAGGTTACTTAAAAATATCGAATGTCGAAAAATTTAAATCTTCCAGTCTCCTTTTTTTTTTTCTTCTTTTTCTTTTCCTCAATTTCTCTCATCCTCTCTCTCTCTCTCCTCATTCCCCAACCCCTCTTTCTCTCTTCCCGTCTTCTTCTCTTTCTCTCTATTCTTCTCTCTTCTTTTTCCATATTCCGGTGTCTTATGGCTTTTGAAGCCATTATATTGAAAACTTTCATTACTTAGCTAAAGGCAGTAACATATATATTATATACATTTTTTCTTTAAGATATTTTAGTAAATTTACTATATTTTATTTTATACCTATCCAAATTTCTAGAATATTTTATCATTTCATCACAAACATTATCAATAAAGAATAATTTATAATCGTGATATTTTTTTCTCCCATATATTGTTATTTCATGTGAGTTTTAACGTAGTTATTACTAAAAATATTAGTAATACATAATATAATATATAGTTAAGTTATATTAATTATTTAAGACTTATTTATATACACCTTCTATAATATTTTACTTACTAATATTAATTATTAAAATCACGTAGTTGATTCTAAAAGATTTATTCTAAGTTATATCTAAAATAATGAAATTTTACGTTATAGAGATTATACCCGATAAATTCAATACTTTTAAGAAATTTTCATATAAATAAGCTTAAATTGAAATATTAAAACTATACAATTATTTCTTTTAATTTTTTTATTACCTAGTCATAAGAGTTCAACTTAATTCCATAAATATTGTTACAAATTTTAATTTCTAGAGTTTGTCTCAAGCATTAAATTTTTCAATTAATTTTTTATTAATTTATGTAATTATATATCCATGTCTAAGTGTAATTCAAATATTCCTATACCTATGAATGCTTACAATCGATCTAATGAAAATGAGGCATTTAACCAACTAAGTTTATACTAATTTAATTACTTTTACATATTATCTCATTGTCACTAGTAATATCATTATACTCGTTATTCTGTTGCTAAGATTCATATTCCCATGGTCACTAGTAATGTTAGTATATATTGTTTTATACCTATTGATCTAACTTATAAGTACATATTTTTTTATAAAGAATATAAACTATTTGAAAGCTAATGGGTTGAAATTGTGTAGCATTACACAACATAGAGTATCTTGAAACATGTATCATGTATACATTAGAGTACAAGTTTGTAGATGGGTACATGATACCTTAACTTAATACCCATACCTTACCCTAAGGCCTCCCTTGGCCTTAGGGTAGCCTAAAGCTTTTTTTTTTTTTTTTCAATTTTACTAACTTTTCATTTTTTTCTATTTTTTGTACTATTTTTAGTATTCTAATCTTTTAATTATAGTTAATGAATTTGTATATTATATATACTTAATTACTTTATTTATTCAAATTACTTTTTTAGGTTAGTTATTTGCATCTTTTTTTCGATTTTTTGAAAATTTGTTATTACTTTCTATATGTTTAATGTTTTTATAATATTTATCTAATATAAGTATGTAGATCAATAGAAGTGTGTCACCATCACATGTCATACTTGGATAGAAAACTTAACATCGTTAGAAAAGGGACTCATTTGTGAGCATTGAGGATTCAAATGCAAAAATTGAAAAATCTAGATTGAAATTAGGGTAATAGATTAGTCAAACCGAGTTGAATCAAGCTTTTGAAGACTTAACCTTGACTCGATTAAAAATGATTGAGCTAGAGCACAAGCTAACCTTTTATTGAGCTCGCAAATTTAGGCTTGAGCTCAACTTGCGTAGATAACAAGCTTTATCTTAAGTTTAAGCTTAAGCTCGACTCGTTTACTAATATAGTTCGAACCGAACCAAGCCGAGCCAAGTCTAAAACGAGTAGAGCTCAAGCTTACTTACGAGCCTATGTATACAAAATAAAGTAATATATAAATAAATAGATTAATGAATAACAAATAAGGATTAGATTATATATTATATATTATCTTATAACATATTATATATTTATATATGTCATATACATATTAGCTTTTAGATTTTAATATTACATAATATATGAACTTTATAATATATATATAAAGCTCGTAAGCTTACTCGTAAGCACAAACAAGTTGGCTTCACTCATAAGCACAAACAAGTTGGCTTGTAAGCTTAAGTGAGTAAACTTTTGAGTTTAAATTAAAGTTTAAGCTTGACTTATTTACTAATAGAGTTTTATCTAAACCGAGTTTAAAGTGAGTTAAGGTCAAGTAATTTGCGAGCAACTTGACTCATTTGTAGCTCTAATGAAATAGAATAACAGCTAAACATTAAAGACTTAAAATATATTTTTGCCAATAGAAAAAAAAAAGGTTGAGAACTCAAATAAAAAACTAGTAAAATATTAAGGATTAAAAGTGTATTCTCCCTTTATTTTACGTTATATAAGGATATGTTTTACCGTTATCTTTTAGCCTATTAGAGATCGGTTGGATTAAATTAGATTGACTAGTCTCTTTTTTATTATTTTTAAGCAGTTAATTAATAACCATTAAATTGAGTTTACATTGTAAGACTCTTGTTTGACTTTATTTCTACATTTATCTTTTTCTTGTTAAGGTTTTAAAACATGAAGACATTGAATGAACAAAATCATTTTCTCTCCAAATTGGTGTGATGCATTTTTTTTAATGGTATTATGTAATTATAAATTATAATATGGTATTAGGATATATAAGTAATCGGTGATGTGAGACCTTGTTTTTTTTACTGCCAAGGAGACACAATTTTATTGAATATTCAAAGAGAAAGACGTGAAGTCTAAAGACATCAACAAGGACAATTGGGACAGCGATTTATCCACCCTGAAACTACATGGTTATAATAGGATGAACACAATTCGGTTTAATTCGATTATTCCTTCGAACCAAACCAAATCATAAGAACATGATTTAGTTTTTATAACTTTAAATCAAACCATATAGTTAGGTTTAGGAGTTTACTTAAACCATAGAATAATTTGGTTTGGTTTGTTTTATAAATTGAACCATATGTAATTTAGGATGGTCTATTTGCATAGCATGTAATCTCATATAAAAGAAATACTAAATTTATTTAATATAATACTATTAATATCATATGAGAAGTTAATGAAATCAATACTTATGTAACTATGAAATTTCAAATTTCTATTAGTAACTAGTTTTACTCATAAAACTAACATCTAGTATCAATTTTGAATCGACTTGTATATATATATTATAAACTATAGTAATAAAGTTAAATGCATAAAAAATTCAATAAATTTAAACTAAAAATTCTTTTTAGTACTATATTATATTAAGAGAATTTTGGTTAGAAATAAAATAGTACTATAAATATTTCAGTCTTATTCAGTTTTATAGTTTAGTTTGATTTATCCTCTCAATTATAAATTTTTTATTTAATTCGGATTAGAAATTTTCCAAATGGAATTGCTAAATTCAGTCCGATTTCATCTGATGTCTAGATTCATCATTGATTAGTTATTCATACACTCAGTCGTTGTTTGAAGGCTACGAGGACCCGCTGTTGGTGTGACAATTTGATTGTGGCTTATTTCGTGGAAATTGACCTCACGCTGTAACCTACGTAGACCAGTAAAGGACAAATTTGATTTCACTTCATCGTAGTCTCCAATCTCGTTGACGAACTATTGAAGCGTTTCATTTGGCGTTGGAAATTATTGCACCCTTACATTGCATTTGGCTTCGTGAGAACTCATGAGTCTGCTGATGAACGAAAGTATCAAAAAGGAAAGCCTCTTTCTCTTTAAGCTTTAATTTCTTTTTCCGTGCTATCATATCATACCGTATTATTGTCGCTTGACTTGTATATCGTTTTAATTTCTATAACTTTATACTTCATGTCCATTCCTTTCAATTACATCAATTTTGATTTCATAACTATTTCTTCTCTTAGCCCTATATCACAAGTTTGACATTTTTAGATAAGATAAGGACCTAAAATTCTTTTAATAATTTATTCATATGTAAATCTTTTACCCAAGCAGGAGGTTTTAAAATTTCGGTGAATCCGTTATTTATTTCACTAATCTACATGTCCAACTTTATTTTGGACGGTGCATACGTTGAATCGATGTGTTAAGCCTTGTGCATCTTACGTTGTTAACTATACCCTGATGAGTCAAATATATGAAATGTTTTCAGGAGGCAATTTGACTTTGTTATACAAGTAGATGCTCGCACGAGATGTACAGTAAGTCTCATAATAAGCATTTAAACTGAGTTGATCATAACCTAGATATACGAACGTAAAGGATTGTCGGAGCAACAACGTAAATGATACAACATTTATCTAGGTTTTTGTTTGAGCAAAAAGATAACGTGCTTTTGTGCTTTGTGGCACATGGGTTGTGCACGTGAATAGTACCTCTGTTTAGACCTAAGGCCAGGAACCGGCCGGAACCCATCAAGTCATGAGCCTAAGGGCCAGTGAGCCATAACTAACCCGACCAAAACCAGTTCCAAGCCAGTTTAATATGTCTGCTGGTTCACGAGCCGGTTCATTAGCTCATGACCCATCCTTTTTTATCTTTATTATATTTTTTTCTTTTTTTGGATAGTTTCATTTTTCTCTTTTCCTGAATTATGTGTACTAACATATATGAATTTTAAATTTGAAAAAAAAAAATTAAATTTAGTTAGTAAACATTTGTACAATATTCTGTTATATAACGGTGTTGTATTATAAATTGAAAAATTATATTGTACATGAGATATAATGATAATGCAACTATTATATTTTAATAACTTTAAAATTAATTTTTTTTTTTTGCCATGCTATGTTAGCAGTTACCAATGCATCAAGTATATAGAATCATATAATCGTAGTTTCAAAATAATTTTTATATGTTTTTTAAAAACTTAAGTGTATTGCTCAATTTTTATATTTGAGAAAAGCTATCATGTTTATGTGATTAGTTATTTCAATTCTTTTTAAAAATTCATACTTTATAAACTAATTTCTATTCTAACACTTTCAATTTCTAAAATAATAACAATATCGCTAACTCATAAATTGAAAAAATAAAAAAACCAATTAAGGCTTTTTTTTAAAAAAAAAAATTATCTAATCTAAGTGTCAAATACATAAATTAGATAGGAGAAAAATTATAAGTGCTGATCAATTGAAAAATTTTTGAAAAATTTATCTTTTTTTTTTTTCTTACTAAACTCCATCGAACCAGTGGGTTAAACCGTTGGTTCACCCCTCGAGTTATCGACCGGCTAGTTCAAGTGGGTTACCATTTGTGACTCGCTGAACCCACCGCGTCTAATCTTGGGTTAAATCCGGCCAATCGATTCCGGGTCAGTTTATTGAACCGATAGGTCGGGTTCGGGCCAGTTCACAAGTTAGACCCTGCCCTTTCCTAGGTCTATCTCCGTTAAACCTTAATTTGGGGGTACCCTAGGAATTTTATCTTAATCTAAATTGTGTAAATTTGCTTAAATTGAGGTTTAAAGGTTCATAATTAGGAAGTCATAATTCTAAATCTGTTGAGTATTTGATTAGGTGGGGTTTTAAGCATCAAGGAATTTTATCGACTTTTATCAATTTTCACTTAAACAAGAGATGGAAAAATATAATTACACTAATATTTCTGGGAAATTGATATGTATTTGGAGATTGTTCAAATTCTAGTTTTGGTGTAACCACCTAAAGTTATGATTCGCTAAGCCTTTCTATGGGTGACCCATTTTGGCCTAGTGGGACAATTTTGTGTAGCAAATTTCAAAGATTCTCACTATTGAATTCATTCTATATTAAATGGAATTTCATGGAGGTGAGCTACTGCATGTATCAAAATTTTCTTGCTTATGACCATTCTTTAAGTATATTTGCATTCTGCTCTACTACTCTACAAATAAGAATAATAATAATAAATAGGTGCAATTAAAGGACTTGTATAACTTTCATGTAAAACTAAGGGTTAATTTGACACTATTATTCCATTTTCTAGTGACATCCTTATAATTCGGGCATTTACTTTTCTCCAAACTATAAATCAAACAATAGAATGAGTATTCCTTAAAATTCCCATTCATATTCACTCAAACAGTGAAATATACGTTCATGTTGATAGTTTATTCAAATAGTTTCTTTTAAGGAATCAATTTTAATGGAAAATTCAACTTAAGAATTATGGAGTTAGGTAGTTTAATAAAGTGGACTTGAATTAGGATTTTCATTTAATTTTCCATCTAACATAACAATAAATAAAAACTTGACAAAGAAAAAAATAGTATAGCTTATATTAGATTGAGAATGGGCACCTAACGAACTTGACCCAATCGATGGGTTTTATGGCTCGAAAGTACTGAATTGGGGTTAGCCTGTCTTAAGTAAGGGTCAACGTAGTTTAGTTTAGTATGATTCGTCCCTTTTTATTGAACCAAACCTAGTATGACAGTTCAATGTTTTTCTAAAATCGAATATAATCATACGGTTTAATTTATAAATTTTTTTTAATTTAATTAAAATCGATTTGGTCTGGTTTGAATTACGGTTGGAACAATTTATGTTAAATTTTTGCTAAATATTTTTGTTTTCAATAACGTATTTTACTTTCCATTGAACTTTTATATATTTTCATTTAATTTCTCATAAATTTATTGTGTGTAACGATACTTAGCAAAAAATTGTAAAATGTTTTAATAAACCTAACTTGATTGGACAAGGATAAGAGACTTTGATCAAATGAACAACAATAAGGAGGAAAACATAGAACTGCGCATTCAAAAGTGATATGAAGAAAATAAAGGAAACACATCAAAGATTGGAAAAGTGATGAGAAATACTTAAAGAGTATCAAGGTTAGTTTATTTATTTTAAAAAATAAACGAAAATGATAATTTAGAAAAAGAAAATTTGTGAATGCAAAATTTTAGATGAAACTCACTCAACTTAATCTTAATAATTAACATAAAAAGAAAAAACAAATGAAATCCATGAAGATTGATTGAAAAAAAAAAGTACTAAAGAATTGCATGAAATTTTTTATTTAATCAAACAGCTTAGTTCAGTTCAAAACGGTTCGCTTCCTCAAACCAAACTATAAACAATTTATATATAACCAAACTGAACCGTAAAGCAAATGGTTTGTAAAAAAATAGATTTTTTTATTCGATTAGGTTTGGTTCACAGTTCAATCAGCGATTCACATTTTTTTTGTCCAACCTTAGTCCTAAGTTAGTTGTAGTGTCATTGGACAAGAAAATTTCGATAAGTCCGATTAATAGTTGTTGAAATTGTTTAACTGATATATATAATCTAAAACTTCGTAACTTTTAGTTTATAAAAGATTACACACAACCTACATTATGTTGATAGGCTATCTTAAGCCTAACCCCAAGGCCCAATCTAAATGGAGATCGAGGCCTATCAATGAAGTAAAGATTTGAGCACTTCACCTCTATTTAAGCCTCTCAAGGACTTACCTTCCATGTGCTTTGTTGCCCTGAGCACTCCATGGTTTACCCAAGCACCCTACTTCTACTTAAGCCTTTTAGGGACCTATCCTCTACATGTAAGGCTACCCTTAAGTACTCTACAGTCCCTTCGAGCACCTTGCCTCTACCCAAGTCGGTGCACATCCCATCGCCACTTACTTGGCTTCCCTTGGCTCTACAACCTTCCTCTAACCTCTAGGTGTATGTTCACTTTGTTAAGAACACCCCTTCCCTAGTAGATGCATTGTGGAAGGTTAGCACATAACTTGTAAATCGACTTACGCTCCCTCCTTTGGAGCCTCTTGTCTTTTGCATCTCTTTTTCTTCTCCTTAATTGCCCTACTGATATCTATATTAAGGCCAACACACTCAACACCTTAAAAATGTCAACAAGCTAGGTTTCAAATGTAGCTGCTAGTTTATTCATGGATGGCCAGTCTATAGAGCCACCCTATCACCCCTGCATTGTATGTCCCTTGTGAGTAGTGACCATGGAAGGACCCTAAGTTGACATACGTCCTTGGTAAGTAAGCTCCTTACGCTATGAACCAAAGGTATAAGATCCTTTCTTGACTCTTTGAATTATATATACGCATAGTGAACCTAATATCCTCTCCTTCCAAAAGAGCGCTTGGAACTCCACACACTCTCATGCTCTTCATCTTACTCCATTTCCTCCTTACTAACTTAAACATCAAAATACCCTTATAGATTAATCCATAGGAAGGCTTCTTGCAGGTGGTTGAGAGCAAGGAATAAATCCAACATTTAAGCTCATCAATGCCTAACCTAACATCTAAGCCCATTTACATCTTTTCTACTTAGTTGATTTCCCACATCAACAATATGGAACAAGAAAAAAAGATTAAAATGATAAAATAGTGCTACATTATTCAGGAAGGAGAACCATTTCTTAATGAGAGTTTATTATACATATTAGATCAGATAGGTAATTACATATTAATAATTGTCTTGTTAACATCAATAATGAAATAATATAAATGCGTTTGGCCAAAATAAAAATGTAAATATGTTAAATTTTTACTATAATTCAATATTTTTCTGCTTCTTTTGTACTTTTTGATTTTATGCCATTTAAACTCATCAAACTATCGAATCCCTCAACAAGACAAGACTCATGTCATTTACCCCTAAAGGTAGTTTCAAGTTTTAGGGTATGTTTATTAGAGATGCTTGGTAGTTCGAACAAGTTCTTATGCTAAGTACCTCATTTATATTGTATAAGAATATATTTATAAATGAGTACTTAAAAGGGGCACTTGAGTTATTACATCATTATCTTAAGAAAATTTCATTTTTAAATAATTCTTTACTTTATAAAAGAGTATTTTATTAATTTTTTTTAATTTTTAGGTTATTATAATAGGAGAGAAGAGATTTGAACTTAACCCATCCCACTTAAGAGACTAATGTTTATGCCATTGGGCTGTAAGGCTATTGGCTACTTCATTAAAGTTATTAACCAATTTTCTTAAACTTTTGACGATCCTAAGTTCTTGTTACATTTTATATCAGTATGTAAAATATTTTTGAAAGATTCTTAAAATATAAGTAATTATTTTAGAAATTTGTTTAAAAAATTGGCCAATAGCCATATTAGAAGAGAAGCGAAGTCTTGCATGTATGACTTTTGTTAGACTTCATCCTTTGAGCAAAAGGGAAAAGAGGGGAAGTATCGGTGCATCCCCAAGCACCATGAAGAGGTTGAGCAATGCTCGTTACTTAAGGTTTGTATAGAAAATAAGGATACTTAATATGGAAATATGTACTAAGCATCTCTTATAAACTTACCCTAAGCATCAAACAGTACTTAAAATTAAAGAAGTGTTTTAGCAAACACTCTCTCATTTTTTTTTTAGTGTTATTAAACTCGAGTTGACACCTACAGTTCTACTCAATTCAACCGTGATTCCATTTCCAATCGAACTTATTTTTCTCCTTAGTTTTTTACTCTCTCACATGTCTTGGTCAACCTCATGGTTTGGCTCTAACAACATTAATTCTTCTAACAAATGTAAGGCTACATTTGCATTTAAGCGATAACCTTTTCCCTTCTTCTTCTTTTTCTAATTTCCTATTTTTTTATAATAATAAATAAGAGATTATTCTTATAATATATAATAATGGTATATTTATTCACTCTTGAAGAATTTTCATCGAAGTATTTCTATGTATTAGTTTAATAGTAATAATATGGGACCTAAAAAGTATTTAAAAAATTAGAAAATAACTTTAGTAAAATACCCCTTATTATAAAGTGAAAAGTTACTTAAAAATGAGAATTTTTTAGAATAATTATATGGTATCCTAAGCCCTTTCTTTAAGTACCCTTATAAACATGGTCGTAGGGTTGACTCGCTATGCCTATGTCTAAATTAGACAAGAAAGGGTGCTTGTAATTCTATCCCGTCATTCTTTAGTTCTTATCGATTGTTGGCTAAGGTCTGCACGTACTAGGTCTGCAAAATAATACATAGTGAAAGGTTGTCGAAGGGTTGTCTGACATAGCTACTCTGATACTTAAGTTAGCAATAAACTTTTTGTGTATCGAATATTGAGTACACAGGCTTAGAATGCAGAATTTTTATAGAGATGGTTACTATTGGGTAAATGTATGGTATTTAACGGAATAGAGCTAGCCATTTGAGATCAGTTGACGAGAGAGATCTTTTCCCGCAAGTGTGGGAAAGTGGAGCTGTCATATCCAACGTGTCTCTAAAATTTAGGATGTGACTGTTTTATCCTTATCTTGTAGTTTATAGCAATTACAGTTCTTCATAGGCTTAAGCCACTAAGGGCCAGGCCTGAGGCCTACAGAGGTAAGCCTAGCAAGGTAAGGCTTGGTGGATCTGGTCGGGCTTAAGAGGTCCCTGCTCAAAGCGCTCTGTTAACATATCCTTGTATAATTTTGAAGCTGTGCATGTGTTAGATTTTCTTTTCATAAATGTTTTAGTTTTAGTAACTTGTTTTATTAATGAAAAAGCAAGATCAAATCTATTATAAATATATGATTTCGGAAGCTTTTTATACGTTGCTAGTTTAAAAATAGTATCGCTTTAAGAAATTGTATTGGTTGTTTCATTTTTTTCTTTTCTTAAAATTACCCTTTTGGACACAAAAAGTTATACTTCATAAAGAAGTACCCTTTTGACAAAAAATTGTATTTTATAAATTGTACAACCTTTACAAACAAACATTTTATTTACAGCTTTTAATCGTACTGATTTAGGAGAATCGAATAACAAAAAAAGCAAAAACCATTCAACTCGTCTTTTACATCAATGATGATCTCATAGGTATTATGTTCTTTTATTATTGTTTGATATTTATAACATTTTTGTCACGTGCTGGTGGCAATCACGAGTAATAGTTAGAGTATAGGAAGGACATATTTCATTGTTGTTATTCTATGCTATTATGCTTTGATATACATTATTCATTCCCTTTGGTTAAAATATATAAAGGGATGCTTTCTTTAAAGTGTGATTATTTGAAATGTGCCATGTTCATTCAAGCATAGAAGTTGTCACCTTAATCTTATGCAAAACAACCTCTTCTAATGTCTATGATAGTGATTGAGTGCAAAACTAATCATTGTCGTTAACATATGTGTTTCTATTTTCTTGAACATTAAATACAATGTTGAATGTTACAATGTATAGGGGATATGAGAGTTGATATGTGATCCAAAATTCATGCAAAAAGTAATTCATAGTTTGTGTTTGTGAGAATTGAGAGATGTTAACAATGTTAATTAGGGCTCTTATAATTTACATCATATAGTGGAAGAAACTTTTTAGTTTTTACTAAATGTTTGGCATAGGGTTTGTGTATCATATTGCTAGTGCAATATGGACTAATATTCATATAACCTTAAACTTAAGGATGAAACATCCTTGGGTTTAGATTCTTCTTTATGTTATTTACTTGTTGGAATTTATTGCATTTAATACATTTGTTAGGGAGTTCATTTCAAAAACTACCTGCTTAGATTTTGGTGCCAATATTTGGTTTTGTGGAATAAAATTTTCATAATCCTTAGGGTTTGGATTTTTGGAAACAATGATTAAAAAAAAAAAAATTCTAACTAGTTAGATACTTGGATGTATATTGAGAAGTTAAGTGAGTGAATATTGGATATATATAAAATGGATATATTTAAAAAGATATATAAAGTTAAAAATATCAAATACTTGGATCTATCACTATAATATAATAGGTAATATTCATCCTTAAGAAAAAGTTTGATATAATGGAAATAAACCAGAATTAGAATATGTTATTAGAGGTGAGTGACTTGTTGTACATGGTATCCATTTGATCAAATATATTTCAAATGGGTATTAAGGGTCCTATAGGATAGGACATGGATAAGAGGTCTTCTTACTCTATATTATCCCTAAACATGTATGTTAAAATATATTGAATACAAGTTCTAATATATAGTGTATCCGCTTATAAAAAAAAATCATAAAATAATATTAATAAACAAGTAATAAATAGTAATATTATATTTTCAGTGAATAAATATTTTAATAGAAAAAATAGTCCAAGACCATAAGTTAATAACCATGAACTTATCACTCTCATTTTATATTTTCCATTATTTTCTTTACTCGTTCTCATTTCCTCTTTATGTTCTCCACACTCTAGCCTTGTTCTTTTTCATTTGGTAAGTCAAAAGATCATATAAACTTGAGATAATGTATATAGGATTTTTTTTTTTTAATTTCATAGATTTTGCTACAAGTTTTATAAGTTTTGTATATGAAAAACTTGTAATATCATATATAAATTTCTTTTTTTTTATCACATAAATTTGAAATTTATACAAAAAAATGAAAGGTTCTAGGGTGATTGGTTCTGATTTGAAAATTTAGCAACTTATACTTTATAGAGTAGGATAAAAATAGAATCCTATACTCTACTTATGCTATTCTCTCACTCTTTTTTTTTCTTTTCTGGAAAAAGATCAATCCTTAAAACAGCCTTCAATTATTTTGGTAAAGTGGTAAATCATGATCTGCGCTACGTTTATATCAAGGAAACCACCTTCCCAAAATATTTTCCCCAAAATGACAAGCCGTTATTATAAAAATAAGCTAATAATACCTCTTTTAGTATTTGAGTCATGCATTTTATGTCACTTACTTAATAAATCATAATTTTATATATTGTTATAAACGCACCATGTCAAAGTTTTTTACATTAAAATAAGAATGTAAAATATCGATGATTTTTAATGTTCATAGCTAGAAAATGTTCATATTTAAGGTGCAATTTAGAGGTTAATTATAATGAAAATAAAAAGGAAACCATATTCCTATGGTTAAAAAGATTTATGGAGATTAATTCGGAAAAAAAGACTTTCCATTATTAACAGGTCTTGTTTTCTTGGAAAAGATCTGGTTTTTCGTTTGGTGGAAAAATGTTTCTCATTATGAAAGAAAATGCTCTCTACTTATTTTTTTAGTCTAATAAAGAAAGAAAAATAAAGTAAATATTTTCAAATAAAAAATATTTTTATTGAAAGAAATAGGCTCTCATGTTAATTTCTTTTCCTTGGGATGAAGTCTTAATCATTAAATTATGCGGCATTTTGTCGGAAAACCACTCACGTTATCTAGCTAAGAAATTATCATATTAAAATTCTTATTAAATTGCATAAAATTTACCATATTTGTTATTGAAAGCAAATTCCAGCAATTAAACAAAAAAAAAATTGATTTCCATGTGTGGCAATAGTTTCACCCGGAAAGATTAGTTAGATTTTTAATATACATTAATCAATTAAAAAAATTATTCAAGTAGCAATATTTATCAAACAAAAACTAAATCACAAACAAACTAAACCCTAAATATTCTTTTATGGTATGATTGGATTTGAAGTATCGTGCGGTTTCTAAATTGTTTAAATGTTTCAACTTGATACTTTTTTTATAAATCTATTTGTTTTGAATACTAAACCATATCACATTACTTAAAAAAGGACCTAACTTATGTTTAAGTTGGAGGATCTCTATTTAATCTTCGATAACATATACCTTATTATTATTAACTTGTTACATTATCTATTATCCAAGGAGGAATCCTTCCAATATTATTGGTTTATAGATGTGGTGATTAGTTGGACCTTTGATTAATTAGATCTTTTTTTTTTCTACCTTATTTTCATTGAGCCTAATTTATTTTAATCTTAAAACTTTAATGTTTAGATTTGTTGATATACAATCATTTACTCTACGCTAAAAATTTTTACATTTCTTTATAATGGAGCATGTTCAAGAAATAAAAATGGCAATTAAAATGCAAATAAACATATATTATATGAGAATTTAACAACAAAGGATGATAAAATGAGAAGTAATTAAGAGATAATAAAAGTAATTTTAATTAAAATTGAAGAAAACAAATTTAAAGTAATTTATTCTAAAAAGAGTGTGAATTGAGGCATAAATTGTTATTTGATTTTAACTAGTAGCAAGTAAGTATAAAAAGTAAGATATGAGACTTTATCCTTACCATATAGTTATGTATCAAATCATGTCATCTGGACCCTTGTATATCTTCTCGGCCTGTTAAACCCATTGGCCTATGATGCTCGTTTCTATTAACACTTAGTTTCACATTCCTAAAAGACCTTCGAGGACCTTGGGCTAACAAAAGTATAAGGGTATGCCACCTATGCTAAGCCCTTTTGCACCAATTGATACAACTTAAAAGGCTAATTCAATTAGAAAGGGTCATACTTCTTATCAAGAGAAATCTGCCAACTAACAATATTGGACTTAAGAGAAGAAGTACTAAAGAACAAGGATGGCCATCTACGTAGCCTAATCCTAAGGATCTAATCCCTCTAATAAAACTATTTGGGTAACACTTGGACAAAGATTACACTTAAAAGACTCATACTATAACATTAACTTGAGTGCACATACTTTTTCTATCTCTATCTCCTTTCTAGAAGACTAAAACTACAACACTAGCTCAAGTACACATTTTTTCTATCTTTATCTTCTTGAGTGCTAATATTGAAGGTTTACCCTTCTTTTTAGGACTTTCTACTAACTTGAACATTGAAGTGCATGCATTAAAGTCATCTTCAGCACTTTTTTTGTTCATGTGTTCTCTGTTATAGGCCTAATATCAAATTCAACTAAATGGATAAGTCTAAGAGAATTTTCAACTATTAATATCCACTATGTAATGTATAAGTTTCTAAATTTTGAAATCGAAACTTTCATTGTAATACCTTGGAATCACCTTAAAACTTATATACTGTAAAATTTATAAGATACAAGATACTTTGTGAAACCTATAAATTTGTATATTATTAAATTTTTTTAAAGTTAAAACTAATGAAACTTATAATGAAATATATGAAATTAAAAAAAAAAGGTATTTGTTTCCTATCTTTATTTTTTTAAATTTATGTGATCTTATTATTAAATAAATGAAAAAAAGAATGAGGGGAAAGAGTGGAACATGTTAAGTTGGAGAGAAGACTGAAAATGAATAACGAAGGAATGGAAAATAAAAAGTAAGAGAGTTGGCATTAAGTTTAGTTATTTATGGTTATTAACTTGTAAGCTTCGGGTCCTTTATTTATTTATTTTTACTAAAATATTCATTGATTGAAAAATATAATATTATCATTAATTGATATTATTTAATAACTTTTTATAGAGTGTATATATGATACCTTAAAATCTTTATATTTTTTATATGTTAGAATATAAGTTCCAAAGTAGATATAGGAAAAAAAGATTTCATACTCATATCCTATTTTATAGGAATAAATTTTGTAAAATTTGTATTTAGAATTTATCTTATAACTTTTAATAACCACGCAAATTCTATTTGATTGAACAAGATATAAGTAGGTACTTTATAATAAGTTTATCCGTTCATTCTAGTTTTGACTAAAGTCTTCACTAAATCAAATCAAACCAAACCACATTTTATTTGGTAGATATATACAAAATATATAACTTATCAGTTGGCATTAAAAAAAAAAAGTGTTTCAATATTTAAAATTTTTTTAGTATTATCTTAAGTTGATTAAATACAATAAACAATACCAACACCCGAGCTGGTATCTTAAAATAGTAAAACTTACATTCCTTAGACAATCCTTACTATACATGTTAGCTAAAAGCATTATTATTATTTTTTTTTTTTGTATTTTTGGATATCTTTCTTAATATAATTCTATATTTCATAACTATTAAGAATATACAAATTAACTCCCAGAATTAAAACTCAAAATTTACAAGGATTTAAGATAGTTTGTAGACTATATACGTCTTTTCAAAAATTATAAAAATAAAATTACAATTTAAAAGCCTACGCGGTTTAACGAAACTCGACCGACAAATTAAGGATAAATTCGCAATTTGCCCCCTTGTCTATAACTTATTACAAACGTCCATAAGAAGCTTCCCCTTCTTTTTTTCTTCGTATTCTCACTCTCTCTGCATGTGATTTTATGTACTCTATATTCGTTTCCGTGCAAGAAAAAGCTGCTCCAAAAATCACTCTTTCTTTCTTTATTTATAAGAATTAAATCAAATTAAAATAAATTTTTAATTTTTATCATTCTTCCTATCCCAGCATTTCACATGCCCCCATTTGCTTATTCTCTCTTTTCTCCCCTTCTCTCTCTCTGTCTTACTCCGTGTGGAATTTCTGTCCCCCTCTCAATTCCACTTCCCGCAATGTGGAAACCCTAATTTCCGTACAATCCCTCTGGGTTTCTGTCAAAGAACTATTCCTCGGATTCTGGATTAGTGTTTTACGTTGCGATTGATTGATCAGAGTTTGCTTTTTTCTTTTCACGATTAGGGTTTTGCTTTCTTTTTCTTTTTTATTTTCGGGTATGGATAAGGACAGTAAATCTCCCACCGGCGGCGGGGGTGGCGGATTACCTCCGACGGGTCGGTTCTCGGGGTTCTCGGCTTCGGCGAGCCCATTCAACATGAAATCAGAGCCAACATTTGGTCCAATGGCTCAATTAAACCCTAATTCAGACGATATCATTAGCCGAATGCCTGATAATCCGCCCAAGAACATTGGTCACCGTCGCGCTCATTCGGAGATCCTAACCTTACCAGATGACATCAGTTTCGATAGTGATCTCGGCGTGGTGGGTGCAGGTGATGGGCCTAGTTTATCCGATGAGACAGAGGAGGATTTGTTCTCAATGTACCTTGATATGGATAAGTTCAATTCGGCATCGTCTGCTACGTCGTCAATTCAGGTTGGGGAGGGTTCAGCTGGTGGAGGTTCTCAATTTGTTACATTGGTGGGCGATTCAGGTTCAGGGTCAGGGGCTGGTGTAGCAAGTAGTTCGGCTGGAGAGAATGTGGGAGCAGGGGCGGCCTCTGGGTCCAACGAGAGACCTAGGATTAGACACCAGCATAGCCAGTCAATGGATGGGTCTATGAATATTAAACCGGAAATGCTTATGTCGGGTTCTGAGGAGATGTCTGCTGCAGATTCTAAGAAAGCCATGTCCGCTGCTAAGCTTGCTGAACTTGCTCTTATTGACCCTAAGCGGGCAAAGAGGTATAATACTCTTGTCTTCCTATCAAGCTTTTTATCTTTAATGCTATCAAGTTCCAGAGAAGAGGACGATGAATGGTGACGTTTGATTTGATATTTTTAGTTTGTGTTGTATGCTAGTGCTGTAGTCTGTAGTTGGATGGCTTTGGGAGTACTTTGGATGTTTGGTTCATGCACTTCTAGCAATATTGCTAGAGGCTTAGATTTTTATATTATGAATTTATGCCTCTTTTGCTTAAAGGGAATTGGAATTTCATTTCTGCTTTATTTTTTATTACAGTGTTTATTTAGTTTTTTTATTTTCGAATTGTAATTCCTTAGGAACCCTTATTAGGTGAAATTAAGTAATAAAGATTTCTTAATTCAACCAAAAAATTATGATCTTTTACAAAATTTCACATTTTTTCCAAAAATAACCTCATATCAATTTAACAATCACCACCACTACTACCACCATCATTGTCACTGCTGCCGCCGCCGCCGCTGCCGCCATCACTACTATTACTAACCATCGACTATCATTGCTGCTGCCTTCAACACCACCATCGCTACTGTTGCCACCATCATCACTTATCACTGCTGCTGTTGCTGCCGCCGTCCTTACCCACCACTGTCGCCACCACCTCTGATCGCTGCTGCTGTTGCCATCACCTTTGATCACTGCTGTTGTCATCACCACCACAACTATCCTCACTCTCCCTCTAAGTCGCCACCGCCGCTGCTGCCGCCACCGCCATCATCGCCATGGCTGTTACCACCACCGCTGCTACCACCATTGACCACCACCATCATCACTTGTCAAAGTATGGCAGGGTGTTTTTTTAACTCTAAAGTCCAATTGCTTCTTGCCATTGCTTGATGGAGAAATGTTCTTGCCATATGTTTATGGAAGAGACCCACTTGTTCTTTCAAGTAGTTAAACTGTGTTGAGTTTCATTCACTGACCGTTGATTGGTGGTGAAATATGGATAGTTTTATCCTCCATGCTCCTTGGAGTGAATGATCCATTAGCAATTCTCATAAGAAACCTTGTATCCTAAGCTTTCATAATATTTTATTCATCTAAATGCTTCTGCTCCTGCATCAACGGACCAAGAGGGTTAGTTATCTAGTTAATCATCATAATTATGTAGCATTAATTTATAGTTAGTTCTCACTGTGAAATAACTATTACTAAACTTCCAAATTGTTTGATATGCAAGTACATGGAGTCCATCTAGAATAGAATATGAGCCTTGATTAAATAAACCTGACAAACAACAATTTAGCTATGTCCAAGCTGATTTAATTGTAGTTGGCCTTCTTCTTGCGGTTGAAATTTATATGCTACACTATATACCATTTTCCATGTATCATCCTTTGCCTAATTGTATTCAACCCAGCATCATCCTTTGTTGATTGTTGCCTCCAAAAACATTGGGAAATCTCTGTTTGCTTGCTCACTTGATTGATGCCTCATAAACCATATATGTTCTTCTATAGCCTTGTTGCTGTATATTGTTCCCTGATTTACTTCCCCTTATAATTTATTTTGGTAGAATACTTTGAGTGCCATATCCATTCAGCTTTCCATATTTCTGTTTTCTTGAGCATGTATTTAAAATGACTACTTGTTTATTGTTGCCATTTCTGCAAGCATGGCTACTGGTTCTATTCTCCTTGGGTACTTCTTCTTTGATCGTTTCTCCCTACAACTATTTGTTTCTATTCTTTTAGATACCAGTGGAAAATGCACCTGCAACAAAGGTGTGTAAGAAATAAAAAAACAGATACAATAATAGTAGTATAATTTTCCTTCCAACTTTCCATGGCAGCATCCAAGTGCAACTTCTATATCCCCTTTTTCATGATAGAATCCCTAGTATGACTTTATTCCCACTTCTCTATGTAATATTACTATAATATTTTTTGGAGATGTAAGACACCAAACTACTCTTTGTGACTTTAATATAAATAAACTGAATATTATTTGCTTCAATGGTTTGCTCTAGTGGTTACAGTGTGGTACCATTATCATAAATGCTTAAAGTCCTCAACTTCCATTTCCATCAAAGTTTCTTGTTGAGGCTCCTACAGAATAGTTCATAGTTCTTGTCGAGTGAAATAGTGAATCATGTGTTGTAAAGGAGGTGGACTAACTGCAATCATGTTTTTTTCAAAAGAGAAAATTCAAACCCTGTATAATCCATAAGGTGTTTAATTATCAAAAAATGACTGTGATTCATGTAAGCTTTAAATTTAATTTTCTAAATTAAATCCATATGCTCTTGAGGCTTTTCTTCTTAGCTGGAGTTGGTTCTGATGGTTCAATGTCTTGAAGCTATTATTTCAGTTGAGGTACTCCCTTGAATATGCTTAGCATGATCCTGTGTTATGGAAGTAAAATAGTGGTCTGCTTTCTGCTTTACCAGCTTCTATCATTTCCTCTTAGATCTACACACAAGGAAGATGGGGATATATTGTGTCTACCAATTTACAACCACATGGTGTCTTAGTCCATGTATGATTCCATACTCGAGTGTGTTTGGGCTTGTAAGAGCAAGCATGGGGCAAAACATGCTATTATTAGCTTGCATCATGTGGACAGTTCTTCTCTACTGCTTCTAGTTCTTGTTAACTGTCCTAAGACTTGCTCAGTCAATGAGGTATTATTGAGTCCTACTTTAAAGATCCTCTTTAAAAGATCAGAGAGTGCTCATTTCTTGCCATGTTGAATGAGAAACAAGCTCTAGTGCACTTGGCACAGTAGATTGACAATATGGTAGTCATTTGACTATCTGGAGTGAAAAAGATCGGATCTCGTGCCCATGTTATATTGCTGGTTCATACCTTGCTAACACCTGGAATCGGTGGAGATATGGTTCATGATGGAGTGAAATGGTGAAATAAAATCCATATAGCTGACACCACCTCGTGAGAATAAGGCTAGAGTGTTGTTGTCTTTGTTGTAAAGTCTGCAAACACCTGCACCCATGGGATGAACTGCAACTGTTGGTTTCCATGGTTGCTACTAGGCCATCTTCATCTGGGGTATTTGGCGTAAGTACTAGGCTAAGGACCTGATAGGGAGGTCCCTTGTGGATTGCAAGGAATTCCATTAATAACTGGCCGTTTTGACTCTTTGGAGCAACTCGATGAATTTAGTAGATCTTTTTAGGAGGACAAAATGACCATAGATCGCACTCCTTGGCTATGTATTGGTCCTTAGTTAAGCTCCCATACTTAGTACAAGTACCTACGTATTTCAACTTGTATTAGTGTAAAAGTAATAATAACATGAGAGTTACAAAAACTTTGAAAAATACTAAGGAACTTTTTTTTGAAACCTTAATGATAAAATGGAGAAGTTCCTGAATGGGATAGTTCCTTAAGTGATGACTTTATTTCCTCCTTTTCCATTGGTTCAGGAAATTTGATCTTGTGAATAAGCTTTTCATACCCGAAAATCTATTGATGAACAATTTAACTAATGTATTAGTAATTATCTCCACCCCAACGTTTGCTCTTATACTACATCTTACTCAGATCAGTCATTCATATTTGAAAATCTATTGCCAAACAAGTCAACTGATGTATCAATAATTATCCCCAAAAAAAGGGGGAAAAAAATGTAGGAGTTATTCCCTCTTGTTCGACATCTTTGGTTCTTGTCTCTCCTTTTGCTTTGCTTAATGACAGTCGACGCTATATTTGTAAACATTATTGTGACTTCATCCATTGTTGAATTGGTGTTGGCAAGTAATATTGAAGATAGTACCTTTTATTCTAGCTCTAGTCTTGATAGTACTATGGAGTTGTATTTTATGTAAGGCTGGCATTCATGTGTTAGCTATTAAATGTGTGTTTGCTATTCTGCTTTGATCTACTCGAGAGAAGTAATTTGATAGACAATTCTGTTCTTTGCTGCCAATCGTATTGTTGTCAAGTTCCTTAAGTATTTGATTTTTTTATCACCATCATTCTCATTCTTTTAGCTGTGTATTTTATCATCTCTTAGTCCGACATAAATCTGCTCTAAGTTTCTGCAAACATTATATTTAGAGTTTATGCTGGTTTAAAATTTCAGTAATGTCTTTCATTCAAAAAACACATTTGTTGTCGCAGGATCTGGGCTAATAGGCAGTCAGCTGCAAGGTCAAAGGAAAGAAAAATGCGATACATTGCTGAGCTTGAAAGAAAAGTACAGACTTTACAAACTGAGGCAACTACGTTATCTGCTCAATTGACACTTTTGCAGGTAAATTATTTCTGCTTGATACTAATGCTCAAAGTGAATCCCTTTATACTATTTTTTTTTTTGTGGAAATCTTAGCATATTGTTGATGCTCTTTGGAACTTTTGAATATTGTTTTCAGTTCATATATCCAGCACTGTGTTGATATCATAACTTGTAATGTGAACAGAGAGACACAAATGGTTTGACTGCTGAAAATAGTGAATTGAAATTGCGATTGCAAACAATGGAACAACAGGTTCATCTGCAAGATGGTAAGTCTGTTTTCACTGTATGTTGATTATCTGTGTTGTAGAGCTATGCTGTGTGGCTTATGAATGCTCATGTATCTGGCTTGTCCAAGAGGAAGGGACTTCATGTATGTTAACTTTCTGACACTATAAATTCTTTTCTTGAAGATGATTACTTCTAATATCTGCCCTTTAACAATCAAAAGGAAGAAACAAGTGCTTCTACCAGAGAATTGTTTTCTCTTGATTCTTTAGGAGCAGTTAAATTTGACCATAGGCATTACCTAATATACCTGGTCAAGAGCTGAGCAAATGATCCAGAGCATTAAGCATTGGGTGGGTGTTCAACCTGAACTTGTATAGAGCAAGCATGATGCTTTGTGTTACTTCTGGGACCATGAATACTTTGTGCAGTTCTGTTTTCATTGGCTAAATTAGGGCTTCTGATATTCAACTAATTAAATAATTGAACGTTTTTGCAGTAATTGGAATTGCTTTTTCTTTTTTGCTAAGCAGTTATGAGGATCATATGTAAGAGAAAAGCAACTTTATCAATTTTTACTGGGCATAATGTGGTGAAAAGTAGTTACCTTTACTTTCTGTTGAAATTTGTTTATAAAATTATATATGCTTGTTACTGTAATCATGAAAAGTAGTTGTGGGAATGGTGATTCAGGTTTCCCAAAAAAGGCAATATTCAGTCTTGGGGGAACCTTGTTGGAGATTATCTAGTTATTTATATAACCAAGGAATGAAATTAAATATTCTTCTGATCTCAAAGCCAATTCACCCCATGTTTTGTACAAGAAAATGGCTGGTCCATTTTGAATCTGTTGTTAGTTCTGCCTGAAATTATTTCCTCAATCTCATGTGTCTTTAGACTTGGCATTTGAGAGGGAGATGTTTAGTTCATGTGTTGGAGAATGTCTTGATTGGATTGAAGTCATATGGCATCTTTTCAAATACTAATGAGGAATTAGGACGAAGATTTGGATACTGCAACTGCCCAATTCTTTCACTCACAATTGAAACTGCAATCTCTGCAGTGCTAAGTATATAGTCTTCCCTAATGCCTACTTAAAATGTATGGAAGTTTTGCAGGGACTCCCTGATCAGGTGAGGGCATCCCTTTACAAATAGGGAGTTGACAACTTTTACCACAGACAGTGTGGATGTAAGGATTTGCAAAAGCTTTTTATGATCCTATTTAATCCTACAAACCCAGCTTTAGTTGTAAGCAGAAGTCCTTGTCAAAATGGAAGTTTATGGAGAGATATCAATAAAAGTAGAATGGTTGAACTTGTTAATTGGAGAGCATCAACTTGCCTTTACATTGTGAAGGGCTTGAATTCCTTTTTTCTAATAATTTTTTTTTAAGATCTAAATGGAGATGGTTTCAAAGGTTAGTTATGTAAGATAGGTACCTTCTGAGTTATCTGGAAAAGGACAAGAACTTTATAAAAATAAGTCAGTCCTTTATTGGGTATGGTAAGAATTGGATCTTGTCTGGAAAGAGACGTAGCTATTTCATTGGAGTTTGAAAGATCATTTGCTTGATGATGGATTTTCACTCATGAAATACACTTGCTATCAGTGTTGCTGCAAAATTACCTTCTTTTGGCATGGTGCATGGTCGTGAAACTCCCTATTAAACAAGATGCCACAACTGAATGTACCTGATAAGAGAGGAAGTAATGGCTATGTGTAATACACTTTATTGCATTGCGTCTTGGGATGTGAGTTGGCTTTTAATCAGTGATTGCAAATGGCAAATTCAATGAAATTCTAAAATGGATTGGAACTGGGATTTAAAACTTTCAAGTTGCTTCAGAATATTGATGAGTCTGCTATGAATCTTCCAGTGAGGAGACCCTTTTTTCAGGTGAATATTGATAGTATTAGGGTGGATAGAACTTTGTCTCCTGTGAAAGAGCACTTCCACATCTCAAGTACTGTGAACTGTAAGATGTCTAAACAAGCTTATCATGTTTTCATTGAGTGATGCTTCTTGTGCAAGAAGAGAATAGAGGTTGATTTGGATTTGGATTTCCTTCACAAGCTCAAAATCAATTCAGAGACAATTTTTCTAGGACACCTGTCACTGTGTGCATGTGGTGAAACTTGAAAGCATGTGACATGGGAATGGGATGGGATAGGGTTTGGATTGGCCTGATTCTTTGCTGTACTTTTGCACCAGTTAGGTTACATTATTATTGTTTTTCTATACACCAAAGAGAATTGTTATTTTCTGTTTTTTTTTTTAGTTTTTTTTATAATAAGACATAAAGTTTTTGGTGTGGGACCAATCAGCTTCCATTTGAAAGAGGCTGGAATATTCTTGCTGGAAAGGCATTCTCTTTCAGTGTCTTCTGATTTCGTGCTAGTGGATTTGCTACTAGTATTTTGTGTCAAGAGCTGGTTTCTTTCAATTATAGCAGAAAATTGATAAAAAGAAAATTATTGGATCTGGTAAACTCTTGAGGTGATGTCATATAGAATGACTTCATTTGATGTTCTTCACCCTTTTTACCTATTTTATGGTTAGCTCTCAAGCATATGGCATGCTTATCGTGTATATGAGTAAATTTTATTTTACTTCATTCTCTCTTTTATCGAAGAAAGAAGTTTATCAAGTAGTAGGTGCTCTAAGATGCCTATTGCTTCATCATTTACCAAAATCTTGTCAGATATTTTAAGCAACCTCTCTGGATATAAAATATAGTGACTTCACCATTGGCTTTTGACCTTTAACTTTGCAGCCCTGAATGAAGCCCTGAAGGAAGAAATCCAGCATCTGAAGATTTTGACTGGCCAAGCTATGCCCAATGGTGGGCCAATTATGAACTTTCAGTCATTTGGATCCAGTCAACAGTATTATCCTAACAATCATGCCATGCACACACTTTTGGCTGCACAGCAATTCCAACAGCTGCAGATTCATTCACAGAAGCAGCAACAGCAGCTTCAACATCTTCAATTGCAGCAACTTCAGCAGCAGCAAGCTGGGGACTTGAAAATCAGAGGATCAGTTGCGTCTTCAAGCCAGAAAGATAGTAGTAATACCAACGATACACATCAGTCTGTGATGAAAGATTGAGTGATAGCCACATATTTAGCAACGTTTTGTAAGGCTTCGTTGTGTTCAGTATATTAGCTGCAGCCTGCTTTTCAGATTGGATGTAATCCCCCTTCATCAATACTCCCCTTTAGAGGTTCCTGAAATTCAGTCTGTCGAGTTTCATTTATTTATTTATTAATAGTTGGTGTCATCTTTAATTTTATTTCAAGATACTTATGGTATGTAGTGTCTTTTGTTGCAACTGGGGGCACTAGTAAACTTACGTTTGTGGTATTCCTTCCTCTCAAATTTTTGTGCTTATGAAGTCAGGTGGTGAGGCATGCAAATATCTCTTAATAGCTTCTTCTGCAACAAGTTCTAATTTTCTTTCTTTCTTTCTTTATTTTTGTTTTCTTCCAATTGTCAATTTGAGCAGCATTTCTTCTGCGATCCTCTGGATTGTGTTTGGTAGATTCATATTTTACCGCTTCATTTTACCATATTGTGGTAGTGAGCAAGGAAATTGATGAAATCAGCAATGAAACTAGCCTACTGTACATTATGGGATGGTCTTCCATCCATGTTTGCGTTTATAATATGCTTATCATGTGTAACGATAATTAATTCATGTTGCAGATTGTTCAGGGATAAAGGTGGTTAGGTATGATGCTAATTTTGTCCATAGGACGGGGACTAAACAGCATGGAGGCATCCATGGAAAGCGTCATGGATGAAAATTGAAAATCAGAAAAGCTGAGATGAAGGTTCTTAATGGTTATTGGCTCTAAGCTAACTCTACATCGATAATACATTGGAGCAACGCCTAGCAACTATCTGCATACAGCTCAAGGATATGTCAAAGTACCAATGTGGTTATGAGCCACCGTCCCTATCCATAGCTTCCCATTCACTTCCCTGACCTCACTCACAAGCTTCATCACTTCGCCTTTGCGATCCTCGAGCACTTCCAAGATTTCTCCTTTCTCATTGAAGAGTGAAACCACAGTGTACATTTTCATTCCCATTAATCTGGCTAAGATGCTCATCTTCATTGGCAATCTGAAATAGAAGCTCTTTATCCATGGATTATGAGTAAGAACCTCTTGTGATGCTGTACGGCAGCAGTCTATTGCAACCCAGAATTGCCCTTTATCGTTCAATCTTACGTTGTCAGGATAGCCTGGTAGATTAACAAAAAGCTCCACGCTTCCGGCTTTTGAACCTTCCAGCCAGTACTTCATGATCCTGTTGCACAATAGTTAACACTAATGGTCTTTGAATCAAAATTGAACTGAATCAATTGAAAGCTTAGATATGGAGCTCCTGTTTGATAAAGTGTGACTCAATGAGCTAATGCCCGGCTTAATTAGGCTCTTTTAAGCTTGATCATGTAAAAAGTAGAAATATTGTACTCCTTTTTAATTAAATTTACATTTAAGCCTACGCTCAAATTCGACAAGCTTGACGTGATAAGCGTAACACAAGCTCCTTAAATATGCAGGCTTGTTGAGTTGAGTAGGTAGATTGTGAATGCTCAAACTCAGTCTAACAAGTTACTTAAGTAGTTTGAGTTTAGGCTGAAACTTTTGTAGGGTGAGCTGGCTGGTCTATTTATATCTCGAATCACAAATGTAGGTGTCTTAGTAAAGGTAACAGGTAAAAGGGTTGTTAAGTAACCCAAAATGTGTTATTGTTAGTATTAGTGCGTTCAGTTAACCTGCAATTGGTGGTCTCAGTGTATAAGAGGAAGCTTTGATCTCTTGAAAGTTGCACCCCATTTGGGAAAGCCAGACCTTCTAAGACTACATGTGTTGTTTTAGTATCTGGATCATATCTGAGAAGTCTTCCTGTGGATTCTCCTTCCAGCAATATGTAAAAATGATTCCTGTATCAAATTCCCCAATCACGATCTTGCTTCAAAACTTCATCAGGAAAGAAAAAGAAAAACCACGAGATAATAGAATGCGAAAAATGATCCTTGCCACTTACACACGATCGTATCTTGTGCTCGTGTCCGTGAAGAATATGGATCCATTGGAGTGGATATCAAGGTCATTCGCGAAGAATATCGGCTTTCCTTCTGCCTCTGTTGCTAGGGGAGTGGCCATTCCTCCTTGAGGTCCAACTACCAGAAGGCCATAATATGCATCAGCTATGTATAAGTCTCCTGTCTCTTTGTTGAACCTCAGGCCAAGGGGACGCCCACATTGCTTCTCAACTTTCCATTGCTTATGTGTGGTTGAGTCAACCCCTTTCACACACAGCTTCTCTGACCTATTCATATGTGTTGCTTCCATTAACATTAAACATGTTCTAAGGGCATTTATGGCTCTAACATAATGTTAATATCACAAATTTTCTTATTTAATTCAGTGCCAAGTCAATCTTTTATATTAATACACACTAATAATTATTTTCTGGGGTTAATTCATCACCCAATTTAGGCTTTTTTTTTTTTTTTCTATTGATTTGATTTTTTCAACCATAATTATATTATTAAATCGAGTGACAGATTGATATAAGAAAATAATTACAAAGATTAGGGTTATGAGTGCATAATTTTTAAAATTTAAGTTGTTTTTTCTAAGGTAATGTAACCTAAACTTTTTAAAATTAAAGACTTTCTTTTCCTATTTTATACAATTTCAGTTACAAGACTTACCAATTTGGAGTAACACGTGCAAAGGTTTCCCATCCGACACACTCACCCATCCACCTAACAATACGTCCATCAGCCAAGCCAGTGTAAGGGCCACGTCCGAAGCTATCAAACTCCAAGGACTCAGGGCCAAACACTTCATCTACAAACTCTAAGTTCCCGAGCCTTAGCCGGCTCCGATTGTCTCTAGGCCAGCTTTGCATGACCTGCTTGTAAGATGCAATGTCATGCTTGACGGGTTTGAACTCATGGCTTCCTATAGGGCCTATGTTAAAAGGGTCCATCATGCAGAAGCCCAATACCACAGCAAGGATAAACAAAAACCATTGCTGTAGTAAGTTTTCATCTCTAAATCTACTCATCTTCTCCATGTAAGCTAATTTTCTTGATCTTCAATGAAGGAAGAAAGGATGAGAGGCGGAAAATGCAGAATCGACGATGAAAAGAGTGGTTTGGTGGAGGAACATGGGCTTAGTGGGGTTTCATATGTCAAGTAGTAGTAGTAGTGAATTGCATTGCATGGCATGCATTGCTTGTGAAGTTTTATTTTTCAGTTGGGGTAGGTTGTCTTTTGTTAGTCATGATTTATGTGTTTATAAACTTATTGGAAGAAAAAGAGAACATGAAATTGCCATTTTCATTTGAGAAAGTGGCCAACTCTTTGTAGCTAGGAAAGCAAGTAGATAGATTAATGAAATTAGAAAGATATGGTAGTTGGGATGGTTTGTTGAAGATGACTTTGTTTTGCTTTAGTGGTTCTTTTACTTGGAAGTGAATTCTAACTAATGAAATCACGTATCCTGTTATGCAATTTTTGGGTTGATACAATACTTTACAGGATATGATAGGAACTATTAAAAGACTTTAAAAAGAGAAAATGGACTAAAAGTTGAGAAACCTTGCTTTTGGAAATTTTTACATGTTTAATATCGATTATTTTTGTGAAAGATAAAATTACAATATAGAAAAATCATGTATTTTCTTTTTGAAAATTTAGTTAGACTCAATAGACACTTAGCAAATAGATGCAGGGATTTGTTGTTATGCCCCCATGTGCATGCTATATGCTTTTCACACTTCATGTGATAGGATAAATGATGCGCTTTAAATAGTACTCAACATCGAATTAAAGGATAAAGTGAAGGGGGATTAGAAAGGTGGAATAAATGATCTTAATAAGCTCCTATATCACTATGACAATTGATGGAATAAAAATCTAACAAAGTTTAAGCTTTTGACCAATTTTCAAGTTCAATGTTGAAATCGATGTCATTATGAGAGAAATAGTCAATAATCACCTTTAGGTAACTTCGATTATTCAGTGTCTAAATTGACTATATTGTGTTAATGAGGATTATAAGGTTGGAAAATGGTGGCCCATAATCCCTTAATAGAGCCTGGTGAATCAAAAAGGGCATGAGAGTCTAAAAGGATCCTAGTTTCCACTTGATTTAAATAAAGGTAGTTAAGTTCTAACTAGCCCTCTTTCAAATACATTAATTCAAAACTCTATAGATTACCTACATTAAGGCTTAATTATCTAGATCTATATCTTGTTGCATTTTCAAATAATTATCCATACTTACACTAGGAAATTTATTGGATTTAACCCATCAATGCAATACAAATTTTAAGTATTTACATGTTGTCCCTTATATACAATCTTTTTTTTTTTTTTGGGACAATGTCATAGTAACTATCTAAACTTTTCATTTTATTGTAATTTTACGCCTCTAGTTTCGAGTTGTTAAATTAGACATCCAATTACAAGTTTAGTTGCCATCATCTCACTCTTTTTTCTATCACGAACTATTAACTTAGTCATCATTAGAAACTAATAATAAAGTGATTCACATAATTTTTAATTTTACAATTCCTAATTAACTAATTAAATGCTAGTTATGCATCCACATAAGGAAAAAAATATACATCATCAATAAAATATAAAATCAAAGCGATAAAAGTAAAACAAATTAATGCAGTAAAATGTTAAAACAAAATAAATAAAATCAAAACCTACTTTATGCAAAATTAATCAATTGTTGTTGATGGAAAATAGTAAGGTAGTAATAGAAAAAACTAAATTTTTAACTAGGTGGATAATTTAATAAATTAAAATATAAGGTGTAAAATTACAAAAAATGTATAAAGTTAATAGGGTAATTGCGACATTCTCCTTAAAGCTTTTCCACAAAGTTGAAGAGTGTTCGTTCGAGTAGCCTTAGAATGTGTAAAGTTAAGATAGTATCACAAGCAAACAACTATTTTTCAAATTTAACTGGATTGTTGTCAGGGCCTTTTCATCAATTTTTACTTGCTCATCATCTTCATAGACTTAGCTACCTATTTAAAGCCTTCTTTAAGCAGCCTACACCATGACTTTCTACATCCATACTTACCATAATTTGATGTTCATGCAACTATCAAACTTTTCGATATCACACTTAGTAGTTATCACTTCAATGTATAGATTAGAAATTCTCAAGCTTCTTAATCTCAACCTTATTTTAGTACTAATTTGTTGGGATAGGTCATGAATTTTTCATTATTGATAAGAGAATACGTAATTATAAGAGATATGATAAGTAAAGAGAAAATAAAAAAACCTACATAATTTACATGGAAAACCTCTAAAAAAGCATGGTGGAAAACCGTGGTTAAAACTAAATCAATTTACTGTAGTGTAACAGCAATAGTAAAGTGATTCCCTTATAGTAGACAATTCATCAAAAAGTCCTTAGGTTTTCTACTCTCTCACTTACTCTATATAATATGCAATAATAGAATATAGCTTAGGCACTTACTCTATATAATATGCACATATATTGATGTGCTTCAAAGTCGATTTGTAGCACTGCATAGCAACAATGAAGATGAAACATGAAAGTGTATATTGGGTATTGGAGTCTTGTTGCTTAAATAGTAAAAATAAAGGACATGGATGTGAATGTAGATAATATAACTCATCAAACATAAACACAAGTTGGGTTTAAATTGGAATAGGGTTCTTAGAAATACTAAACTAAATTATGGTTCCAAAAGAAAATAAATATCACTCATTATCTCAAAATGAAATGGTTCACCACAATCACCAACAGTTGATTGATAAGAACATAAGATGATTAAAGAGGAAGCAATACTTAATAATCTATATGGAAGACAAATGTCCCTTCAATAAAATATGTATAAGTTAATAATGGCTGCTACTTGACTAGTATACTATTTATACTAAACCTTAAATCCTAATGGTAAAGTTGTAAAATGTATAAGGCCTTAAACCCTAAAGTAAGGCCCATAGTAAATAAAAGTTTATACACTTAAAGAAAAAAACAATTTAGGTATGGTAGATATGAGTTGTGGTTAGAGTAAGCAAACATTGACTTTGGTAAATAGGTTAGTGACCATTTGTACAAGCTTCTAAGCAAGTACATAAGTAAACTTAAGTCCCTAATTGAGTTATCCAACAATTCAAACTTTAGTAATCTAGCTTGGATGCATGCCAGGTGGGTAGCCAAGCTACAAGCATGGTAGGTGGCTGAATGGGGTAGAGTTCGTTTGAGCTATGTCTTATTAGCTTGACGAGCTGGACCTTGATCTTTGAGTCAAGTCTTTGAGGCTAGATTGGGTCAGAGGTTGTTTTTTGTCTATAATTAGCTTGTTAGCTCGATCTTGGCTCAAAGAGAAGATCTCTAAGACCTCTTAGGTTGATTAGGTTCAAGTGTGTTCCTCTATTTCTAGCTTTGTAGACTTGGTTTCTTCTTCAAGTTAAGCCTGAGTTTGGTAACTTGATGCTTAAGGGAAGAGCTTGATCCTTAGGAAGAAGACTTTAGAAGTTGATTCCTATCATCACCTTTAGGTTGAGTTGTCTTCGACTTTGAGTTTGACAACACTACAAAATAAGCATAGGAATGGGTGGCAAATAAACTCCTCTTCTTCACTTGGGCCACTTGTTTTTTTTTTTTTTTAATTCTTCAATACTCATAGGTAGCAGTTTCAATTCCTTTCTATCCTTCTTGAAGGAGTAGGTATTATGGAATCGCCATGGATAACTAGCCAATTATACTCCTATGGTTGTCCAAGTACAAGGTAGGGAGCATTCATGGACACTAAGTTGAAGTCTAGCTTATCCTTGTATTCTCTAAGATAGAACGGAATTTAGACTTCCTTATGGACACGTACCATTCCTTTGTCTTTGAACCACCACAGTTTGTATGGTTTTGGGAGTGGGGAGGTCAGCAATTTCATTATGGCAATAAGTTCAGTTGAAATAATATTCACACAACTTCCACTATCCACAACGAGAGCATAAGTTTTCTCATTTACCAAGTAATCGATCTAGAACAAGTTTTCTCTCTGATTGGCATCTTCCTTAGGTTTAGTAGGAGCATGGTTTCCCATTAGAGCCATAAATTCACTAGTTACTTTATACACTATCTCTTCTTTAAGTTCCTTAGAGTTTACCTTATAGGGTCCTTTTTGCTTTAGCTCTTAAGGGTGGCATTAGGTTCATCTCCTTTCAAGACCATGACCCTTTTGTTTTAGCACCAAGATGAATATGGCCATACTAAGGCATTTGATGCACTTGTCTTCATAGGTTCTTTATTTGGGGACATTTTATGTCTCTACCTTCTTGGTTTGAACCTTAACTCGACTAGATTCTCCCTTTTCCACACCTTTCTCAACTCTCCTTCTCTCTTCATACTTGTCATGCTTTGGGCTTAGAGGTTAAGGTTAAGGTTAAGGTAGAGCTTATTTTGGCTTTCCCTTCTAACATTGTCTTTCAGCTTTAGGAGTCAAGTTGATGACATCATCTAATGAATTGTAGGGTTGGAGCTCGAGTAAGTTAGCTATGCCATCTCTTAGTTTGCTCAAGAATTTAGCAATAGTTCGATCTTGTGGTTCTTGTACCTTATAGCAAGTCATTAGTATCAAATTCTTGAAGGTACTCTTCAACTGTGTTCTATCCTTGTTTAAGGTGTTGAAATGCATGAAGCATTTCTTGCTTCTAATAACTTAAGACGAATTGCTCATTCATGAACCTTTTCATTAGCCTTTGAGTTTAATTTGGTTCTTCTTTTTAAGCATCTCTCTTAGCAACTAATTTATCTCACCACAAACTTGCTTACTTGATAAATGATAAGGAGGCCAATGTCACCTTAGTCTAATAGTCAAGCTTAAAGATCTTTTCTACTTGAGGCATCCATTCGAGGTACTCTTCAAATCAGCTACTTTTATGATAGGTTGGAAATTAAGCTTTATATTCTCAAGACCTTAGTTAGTAAGTAAGAGTTTACTTATGAGAGTCAAAGGCAATATCAATATTGAAAAAGGATAGGAGTAGTCGCATTCAATTGAGAGTCGGATACTAATATATAAAGGTCTTAGGTGGACAAATAAAGTGCTTGAAATAGAATAATCGAGATAAGAGTCTTCTTCGTTAATCAATTGAGTGGAAAGCTAACCATTTTATTATCAAGGTAAATACTATGAATATCATATAGGTCGTTCAAATTATAGAGTGAGTGGTATAGTAGGTAGCCAAGTTAGGTAGAGGTCATCTAAGTTGTTTCTTATTAGCTTTAGAAGTTAAGGACCTTGATCTCTGAGTTAAGTCTTTGAGGCTGGATTATGTTAGATGTCACTCTTTATCAATACTTAATTGTATTAGCTTGTTCTTGGCTCAAAGAGAAGAGTTTCGAAACCTCTTAGGTTGACTTAGTTCAAGCATGTTTCTTTGTATATGGTTTTGTAGACCTAGTTTCCTCATTGAGTTAAGCTTGAGTTCACACTTGAGGGAAGAGCTCAATCTTTGAGAAGATGACCTTGAAAATTGATTCTTATTATATATATATATGTATGTATGTATGTATATATGTGTATTAGAGAGAGAGAGAGAGAAAGAAAGAATTTTAAAAGAAGCAAAACTTTAATACACTTGAAAAGAAATAGTTTAGATACTAAGTGTAGACACTTAATTTTTATTCCTTTGTAGTTTTAATTTTTGATTTTTTTTTAAAAAGGGTCCTAATTTAAAAAAAAAATATATAAATAAATAAAATAAAAAAATATAAATAAAAAAATTAATTAAGATCTAAACTATTTCTTTTCAAGTGTATTAAAGTTTTGCTTCTNGAGTTAAGCTTGAGTTCACACTTGAGGGAAGAGCTCAATCTTTGAGAAGATGACCTTGAAAATTGATTCTTATTATATATATATATGTATGTATGTATGTATATATGTGTATTAGAGAGAGAGAGAGAGAAAGAAAGAATTTTAAAAGAAGCAAAACTTTAATACACTTGAAAAGAAATAGTTTAGATACTAAGTGTAGACACTTAATTTTTATTCCTTTGTAGTTTTAATTTTTGATTTTTTTTTAAAAAGGGTCCTAATTTAAAAAAAAAATATATAAATAAATAAAATAAAAAAATATAAATAAAAAAATTAATAAAGGATAAAAATAATAAAAATTGACGAAAATACTAAAAAAAAAAAAATAAAAACTAAAAATAAGAAAAAAAAAATATAAAGATTTTGTAGATTTTTAGAAAGTAACTTATATTAGGAATAAATAGTTTTAGTTTTAGCTTAGTTCAAATAATTATTTTAGAGAGTCACGTGGTTTAAGTACAATTCAATTGTATTAAAAATTAAGGCACAGACCAATAGCCCAATGAATAAACATTGAAGTATTAGATTGGATTTAATTTGAGATCTTATATTCGAATCTCATTAGATACTTAGGTTTCTTTTATTTCGATCTTTTATTTTTATAAAAAATCGGTTGGGTGTATGAGATTCAGATTTAATTTTAAATCTTATCAAATCTTTTGAATCTAATGCAATAAAGATTTGTGAGATTCAAATCTAATTTGGCTTTTATCAAATCGGGTTTAAATCGATATAAGTAATTTGATTTTTATCGGATCGGATTCATGTCGATATGAAAAATTCGATTGGATTTGATTTGATTTGATTTGTTTTGAGCTTTATAAATACAAAGGGCGCGGCATGAAAAAAGGACCTCTGGCCACAATTATACACTCACTCAAAAGCCACTCTTTCGTTTGAATCACATCCCAAATCCACACGCCAATACAGTAGCTATTTAAACTCCAACAAGTCCCCTGATCGCCACTCTACAATTTGCAGCAGCAAACTTGATCTTTACAACCGTCTGTAGCTTAAACACTCTGTCAATCTCCAATACAGTAGCCTTCTCCTTCACCAACTGCAGTGCCCAAGCACGTCGAATCACACACCATGCTGTACGACTCGACTATACAGCTATCGCTACTGTTGCACCTTGCTAATCTACGTTGTCCAACAGACTTAAGCCACAACACACAATCAGTTGCACACAAACTCACCGCCAACAGAGCACTACAACAATCCACATACGTACTGTAGTAGCCCAAGTCCACAACTGTAATTCAAGCCGCTTGATTGGACTACACTAACTACCGCATAAGCCGATCAGCACCTCTCGAGCATAGAGCAAGACTAAGCTATGCAACGACGTACAACCATACGATTGATCCAACCTCGACAATAGGCCACTGCATGCGTTCGATCGATTAATCCACGCACGCGCAAAGCTGCTTTGCTGTTGTACATAAATTCACCGCCAATGAGAACACTCCATTCACGAACAGTAAGTCCGACGAATATTATCCCAATGATCAGGTTCAACATGTTCGTTTCTCTATCAAATTCTTATCTATTTGATTATATTATACTATATTATGTTATATTATATTGTTATTTTATTAGAATTTCAAGTAATTTAATATAGTTTATATATAATAGTTTAAAATACTTCTTTTAGCATTAGCTTTAATATGGATTAGGTATATTATGATAATATAGGGATATATAGATCTTAGAAGATTGTTTTTATTTTATTTTATTTTATTGTATATATGCCTTATTACATTATCTATTAGTAATATAATATATGAATATATTAGTTTAGGGATTTATTAGTGTTGATATCTATATATTAGAGTATGTTACATGATATCACTAATTTATTTAGGTAAATATTTATTAGTAGTAATGATGTGTACATATACAGATATATTTATTAGTCTAGAAATTTTTTTAGGATTATGCTTTTTTTTTTTTTAGGAATTCTCATATAGAAAAATTATATATATATATTTTTAAGAAATAAAAATTGAAAAAAGAGAAATTTTTACAAAAAGATTATAGTGTCTTAGAGAGCTTTTTTTTTTTAAAAAAAAAAAATTACTTATGAGTTGAGACCCCCTCTAGATTTTTTTAAATCGAATCAATTAAAAACGTAAATCCGATCAGTTTCAAAAATAAAATAAACTTATACACTAAAGTTTTTTAAAAGAATTATGATCGTTTAATTCCGTTCAGTGGGTACGTAGGTACCTTCGAGGCGACGATAAAATATATAGAAACTTAAGTTCTTTTTTCTTTTGATTTTTATTTATTTATTTTAAATATTGTAATTAGAAGAATAACCTTAATTTCGGTAAATAGATAATGGTACCCGTTAGAGTTTAATAGGTTAGGCCCCGAACTCAGAACCCTTTGATTATTTATTCAAATTGAAATCAAAGACCAGTAGCCAAATCGTAATCAATTTATCCAATTGATTACGGTTTCTTTTTCTTTTCTTGACTTTGGTCGGGTAGTGATTCCAAATTTTTTTTTCCTAAATAAAAAACTGAAATTTTCCAATTCCTTTAGTCGAGGATTAATATTAAATGGGTTAAGGTTTAGTATTAATCGAAAATGAGGAAATTAATTTTAAACAAAAGAAACCAAAAAAATCAAGCTCAACACTAAGAAAATCTAAAATAAGAAATTGTCAAATAACTATAATTCGATTTATTATCAATTTCTTTATAAAATGCTTTTTCATAACAGAATCATATGTACAAATTAAAGGCTTAATTTCAACAAAAAAAATTATATGTTAAATCATGAAATAGAATTTTCATTTGGAAAATGCATTCAATTCTTAAATGTAACCAAATAACGGAATGTACACCTATCCAAGAACATGTCACATATTTTGCTATATATCGATAATATGTTATGCTATATATTAGCCACATTACAGCTGTTTCATATAGATTTAATCGATGCACGTATTTGCCGTTCAAGACTCGGACCATTCACCGGCCACATTGCACTCACTCGAAGCTTTAATGGGGTCTCTAAGCTTTCACCATCAAGACAAGGATACAAGGAAATGCGTTACTTGCAAAGAAAGCGATCATAAATGAAATCGAGTTCCGTGATGGAGTGACGAAAATTTTCTTTAGTTAGACCAAGTAAATTTAGAAATACCCGTATAATTTTTTCATCATGCCAGCGAGTGTAATTTTCATTGGTTAGTATATATCCCTTTATATATATATATATATGTATATATAAATATTAATAAAATTTTAATATATATGTATAATATATTTAAAACACATATATTTATGTACTTATACATCGCGGTGTGTTTTATCCAATATATCTTTTTTCATAGTGGACCCGGTCCGGTTCAAAGGGACGGTCCATATAGCATAAGTTTATTAAAGAAAACTGATCAAGCAATTTATTAAATGATAGGACTCCAGTCACTCCACCATAAATACGAGAATTCAGTCCTTAACAATAATTGAAATGGCCCGGGATTTGCATTAAGCTAAAGAAACATATTGATGCAAATATGAAGCGTGCACTATAGGTTCGTACGATAAATAAATATATATGAGAATCAGAATAAATCTTTCTGTAGACCCAAGAACCAAAAAAAAATAAAAGAGAATAAATCTGTGTGTTGATTCGAACATATTACGGTAATTAAAATTGGGGGGAAAAAGAAAAGTGCCTGACGTGCTTTTGAGAATTGAGATATCTTCTCATCTATGGTTCCATCATGGCAAATTGACAAGCCCATCATTATTGTCTATTTAAAGGATTCTAATTGAAGTAGGGCAAAAGAAAAGAAATGATTAATTAGAAGACTGATTATCATTTAGTTAGAAACAGAATCCTCTCAATTTTCTATCTTTTTAATTATTCTCATATTAAGCATTCCCATTGATAGTTGATATTTTTAGAAATTTAAGGTGTTATTTATTTTTTTATAATGTCAACTATTAATTGTACGTGATAGTATATTAAGAAGGTAAATTAAGAAAAATTAAAAAAGTGGGAATTGAAATAAAACCGAATATATTAATATACTTATTTTCGTTGTAAACCAGTTAACTAATTAGGTTGCCAAAAAGATCTAGACAAATTGTCCAACGAAAGAAAGTTTAATTATTATTATTGCCCACAAAATCAGAAAAGCAAAATTTTACTACCACCATTTGCTCGCTGGACAAATTTAATTATAATTTGTTTTACGCAGAAAAAGAATCCTAATTTATAAAAAAGAAAAAAAGCTGCAACGCTCACTTAAAAAGTTATAAAACAAATAGAAAACATGCTAGATTTCATATCGGAGATGAGCTATGAAATTAAAGCGACATGTGCATTGGATGTTAGTAGAACAGAACATGTATCCAACTGTCCATCGATTCAACTTTGCTAATAACTAAAATGAAAATTTTATTTACTTTTAATAATTATGGTTTGCTCCATTTCTCACCATTGAGGTAGATCTAACTATTAAAAACACTATCCTACCTTATTGGGGCACTATTTGTTGCATCCTGTGATCATCCCTAATTATAAACGTGCTTTAAATTAGATTAGCAACCTTTATTGGAAATTCCGGCAAGACTACGATGTAAAAAGAACATGAAATGTAAGGAATACACCCAACTTAAAGAATCAGATTTAATGGCTGGAGTTCCTTGACATGATCCCCTTCATCTAGGGATTTCTGTTAAGAAAAAAGATGCTCTTATAAAAGCAAATGATTTCCGTTGTAATTTCCAAATGAATAAAGTTAGTCTTGCATTCAGCTTTTGGCGAGGGAATAAAGGCATGGAGTATGGAACTAAGGGCTATGGGTTCTTTATTGATCCAAAATAAGTATGTTTTAACTTTTAAATATATAACTACGCATACATATTTACGGTAGAAAAAATTTCTATTGTATGTATGAAACAAACTAAGTGTTTGTAAAAGGTACAAGATCGACTTTACACTACATTTTTTTTTTTTTAACTAACTGTGATATTGTAACTTTGAGAAAGAATAATCAAATTCGATCTATTTTATTAGAAAGTTAATGTTGATTCTATTAAATTGTGATTGCATTAGCGATTTCATACTATATTAAAGTAGAAATTTTACAATTATAGATCTATCAAAAGTAGAAAGACATATGTTACAAATGTAGTTTTAATATTCATACCAATAGCAAGTCCAAAGGGACTTGTTAGAGTGATATGGGTCGAGAGCAATCTCAATAAAAGTTCAAAGTCTTATTGATTACAACATAACACTATCCAAAATAATTGCAAAAATTTGATTACCCTTAGCTATGAGAACTTCTAAATGGATCTTGATCATTATTCACTATATTATTACATTGTACTAGAGTTAATTTTGTAACATGTAAATAGGATAGTTAATTAGTAATAAAAATATCAAAACTTAGGCCACATACAAATAGACATCAACATACATTATAATACCTGGTATGATAAAGTAACTACAAGTAATAGTGACTAAAAGGAGAAAAAAGAACCATAAAGGGGGTCATATTTACGAGTAGAAGGTGAGCAAGTCCCTTGTGTACTTACTTTTCGCAATACTCTATTGGATATGTGACACATAGGAGAGAAACTTATAAACGAAAGAAAATATGGTTTGCATATACATCTATTTTCTTATATGTCATAATATCATTGAAGAGTATTGAAAAAATGGATGCACTAACAACAACTATTTTTATTTTTCCGTATATGCTTGAATATAAAGAAGATAAAAGCTATCCATGAATGGCCTTGTCTAAATTATATGAAGCAATTGCATGATTTTCTAGGATTTGCTAGATACTATAGAAGATTTGTGCACAATTATACAAGTATTGTACACAAATTCTAGCTAGAAATATTACAAATGCATATGGAAGTGAAATTGGTGTTGTTTTGCATCATTACAAACACCGACTTTCTTTTTGCAGTCAAAAGTTAGGCGTAAAATATAAAAGCAATTGGCCAATATGAGGGAGTAATTTGTTATATTATTAAGGCTATTGAGAAGTAGAGACAATATTTGTTAAGAGAAATGGGATTTTGTGTGAGGCTATATTAATACTTGAGCAATAGCAATACCTAGTACGTAGTCATCTAGTGAGTATAAAAGTTACAAATTAGGACCTTCGAATATCATAGCAAGTGATTATGGTGGTGTTTTGAAAATATATAAGTGATAAGGTATTGGTTTTTTAGTACTTGTACACTATTAATCTATTTATACGACGTGTTAATACCATCAAGACCTTTCTCTATATCAGTAAGTAAAATATCGAACAATTAATCCTACTATCTATCACAACCATTAGCTTTGCTTGAGATCATTTATGTTGAAATAATTAGGTTTTGTCATGTTGAAATGATTAGGTTTTGTCTAATGGGTTTTGCTAAGATATTACCATTTCCCCTTAGAATATATGCAGTGAATATAATAATCCTAAAAGCATATCATCTTATGATGATCCAATTTATGAGTCATTATTGGAGGAAATTGTTCATATAATCGGAGCTAACTCAAATATAGTATTGATTTGTAATATCTCAAGATTAAGTATTCAATATGAATTATGTAAAGTTATTGTATTAGTTTATAAGATTATAGTGATCATAATGATGAATACTTTATCAATATATGGTTATAATTTATGGATTTAAGTAGTTAAAGTAAATCAATTAATATTTATTAGCCTAATTATTAACCATTTTTAGCTTGGAGCATTACATGATTATTCTCAAACAGATGAATATCTGAGGTGATAGATGGATGCTTCAAACATTAGTTAAGATGTTTGGCATCAATTAAAGATATATTTTGGGAAGATGTTGTCTTTGGTTTGGCCTTGAGGACAATATCCACCCTTTAAAGTTAAAGGATAGATATTAAGTTTAGGAATTTTTTTATAGTTTTGTTTTTTTTGTTTTTTATAGGATTGATACCATTATTCATTTCATCTTCGATTTGATCATTTTTAAATTTGAATTATTGAACAAACTGTAAATTTAATAGTTTAAATTTAAAATTATAAAAATAAATAATAAGATGATCGGTAAAATTAATCGTATCAAAATAAAAACATGACTATAAAATATCTTTACACAATCTCCTATTTTATTTGAGCACTAGATGACTTAAATTGACTACTGTACTTTTCCAATCGTGAATTACCAATAGCAATTATAAAATCGAGACTTCAATTTCATTAAGGAGAATCAAGAGGAGAGAATTAGAATTTTAAAGAGATTTACGTTCGTGCATATAGATAAGACAGATATGACCTTTGATTTTATGGGCATTCGAGAAACATAGAGATATTTCTAAACAGTTTTGTATGTTAAAGATGAAATTATATTTATAAAGAAGGATAAATAAAATATTTCTTACCCTTAAATGATCTCTCAATATGTCTTATCAGACATTTATTATGGCGCAAACATTTAATATAAACTTCATCTTTTTTATTATTTTTTAATTTATTCGTGGAAGTATATATTTGATACAAAGGGACTTTTTATGTTTTACTATTTAAAGGATAAATTCATTGAATAAATTGAAGCAAAAGAATTATAATAAGTGGGTCGAGGAAAATTGTATTGGAATTCCTGCATTTATTTAAAAATGTTTCCAATAATCTCATAATTCATCACTTTTTATACACTTGCGATACGGGTATACCTACATCTTGTACAAAACTACATATCATTTGGAATAAATTGTGTATTTTTTTTTTTTTATTTTCAAACCAATCGACGGTAAAAAAATAAAAAAAATAATGATAACGGATATAACAACCAAACCGCTGCTAGTGTAACCGGCGACAAGCATACCTTTCTATTTGTGAAGCTTCCCTTCTCTTCTCTGTCTTTTCTTTTTTTAACCCCTCTCTCTCTCTCTCTCTCTCTCTCCTCTTCACTCCCACGCGTTTTTTTTTTTTTTTTTTAAACTTTACCTCCTTGATCACAAACCCTGTTTTCACTTCAAACCCTAATATCATCTCCATCCGGTACATTCTCAATTTCTTGTCCATTCACAGCAATATCACAAGGTAAATGGATTTTTTTTTTTAAAGAAAAGAAAAACAAAAAAAAAAAAGAGAGAGAATATTTTCATGATTATTGCTTTTTTGAAATTTTATTCATATTTTATAATGTTAGAACATCTCTCACATGCTTAGTGTTTTAAGTTTTGTTCTTTTTGATTATTGATCATGACCTTGATGATATTTAGTGATAATCGAGGTGTAAATGGCGATTTAATTGTGCTCTGGATATTTTCATCTCGATTTGCTCATTCTTTTCTTGTCTACAGATTATGGTACCCGATTCATGTTTTTTTTTTTTAAGTTTATTTTCACTAGCTTTGTTGCAAGCTTTAAAATTTTCTTTAGATTCTTTTTGCTTTTTTCTTTAATTCATACACTTTTATGTAAAGGACGAAATTAGTGCAGCGAAGTGCTTCTCAACAGGGGGATATGGTGTAGGATGTTCAAATCGTTCCTTTATATGCATTCATAATTTGGAAATTCCCATATGAAAACATTAATTTGTCTAATTCTTTCAGGATATATACGATATCTTTTGGGTTGCATTTCGTGATAGAAAGCTGAAAGGCTGCATTGCTCCCATATGATGGGATGTCTCCAAAGAGACAGCTCAAAAGCTGTAGGATTATACGCAAATGAAAAGAGAAGAAATTGTCTTGCTTGATAGTTTGCGTTTCTTTTTTGAGAAGAAAAAAATCCCTGAATTTGCAATGTTTACGATATCTTTCTCCTCTGATTAGCCTGCTTTGACACTATTAAGTAACTTTCTTCCCGTTCATTCAAAGGGGTTCGTCATTTATTTCAGCGGCAAATGCAAATAGCTAAATATTCTGCAATTACTTCGCATTGCATTTGAGTGTGGACTGCAGTACAAAGAGTTAACTTATGTTGCTAGTTTTCTTTGTGGAATTGTCTATTTGTAGTTTCTGCAAATTATTTGGATTGTGTCTTCACTATGTGCTTTTAGCATTCAGTAATTCATGGTTGCCACCATTTTTTCCATTGCGGAATATCTACTTCTAGCCATCACCTAGCATTTCTTTCTGAGATAAATTTATACACGTATCTATATATATATCAACTTTTTGGTGTTTAGAGCTCAAAATTTCCCTGTGTATTGGAAAATGACTGATGAAGATAATTTTTCTTTTGATCAATTCATGAAGGTTGTGTTATTAAGATGAAAATAAATATTGGGTATGGTGGTGGTCCCCTTAAGTCCACCCAAGTAGTAGGTGGTTTCTTTCTAGCTTTGTAAAGTATTTTCTAAACTTGTCCATCTCACCTAAATGGACCAGAGCTGGATGGTATGCCATATGAGTCTGTGAGAGTATCAAGTGTGTCCAATAACTGCTTGCTGGCTATTGGCAGCCAGTGACCTGCTGACCTTGTTGCAGGTGTTCATCAAAACGAAGTTATTCAGATCATTGATTAATATTGATTGGAGAAAATTAGTTCTTAATGAAAGAAACTTACAACTATGTATTTTTATAATAATAAAAAGCTTGTGAAGATGAACCTAAGGAAATTGTTTTCTAAAATTAGTTTATGTTTATCACTAATTCAGGTAAAATAACGCATGCCCAAGTGAAGACTATAGGATCATAATGAACAGCATTTAGCAACTGAATAATGTATCTAAGTAGATTAGTCTCCATATGTACTAGGATGAGAGGTAACCATGTTTTCTGGTGAAGTAACCAACAAGCAATATTCATGTTGATTGTGCTGTGGGAAGCTTAAGAATGCCTCACTTGTTTCCATATAAAGATTATGTTATCCTGGATTAAACCAGTGCTCAACTTCATTTGCTTATGATTTTCATGCATCATCTTGACAATTTATTTTATTCTTTCCACCATTTGATTTAAACTTACAGATTTTGCATTGCTTCAGTTCGTTATTTATTTTACTATATATATATATATATATATATATTTATTTATTTATTTACCGTGATCATTGGTGATGTTCTATTCACTTCTTGTGCACTAACTGTTCAGTCATTCACTGCCAATGGCCAACTTAAATTCCACTGAAAATCCCAAATGGATAGAGAAAGTAAAGTCGGAGGGAGCAGTTCCTTATCTTGATCCAGAGAATTGTTCTAATGGTTGGGCTTCTCCACCAGGAGATAAGTTTATGGTTAGAGGTCCTGAATATTTTTCAACCAGAATTAAAATTCCTGCTGGTGATTATCTTTTGAAGCCTCTTGGGTTTGATTGGATTAAAAGTTCTACAAAAATTTGTGATATCCTTGGTCAACCTAACAACTGTGTTAGGAAGGTCATTGAGAGCGAGTTTCCAAATGGTTATAGGCCTTTTATATGGGCTTTTAACTTACAGGTTCCTAGCAAGGATAATTACAGTGCAGTTGCTTACTTTGCATCAACAGAACCTTTTCCAGAAGGTTCAATGATTGATCAGTTTCTAAAAGGAGATGACACTTATAAAAATTCGAGGCTTAAGATGATCGCAAACATTGTCAAGGGTCCCTGGATTGTAAAGAAGGCAGTTGGTGAGCAAGCCATATGCATCATAGGACGTTCCCTTTCTTGTAAATACTGTGTAGGTGACAATTTCTTAGAAGTAGACATTGACATTGGATCTTCCATGGTTGCAAATGCCATAGTACATGTGGCATTTGGTTATATCACAACATTGACAGTGGATTTGGCTTTTCTCATTGAAAGTCAAACTCAGGCAGAGCTTCCTGAAAGAATCTTGGGTGCTTTCAGATTTTCAGAATTGAACACTGCATCAGCTAAAACATTTGAACCATCACTGGAAGGCTCGGCATTAAATTTGCAATCCTCTCTCACCTCACGGTGGTGGAGGTCACTCTCCAATCTTATTCATCAGGGCTCTCCAGACAGTACTTCTAATGCTAGCTCAGTACACAGCAATGGCCATGATGATCCCGATAGCTTTAATGAAAAAAATTGAAAAATGGTAAGTTTTGCAAGTGTCCTAAATGTTTTAATTTTGGTATTGTTGATTTTTTTATCTAATATATTTTCTATCTATCCATACAACAGTAGCGTTCTTACCTCTTATCTTCCTTTTTCAGTAGGTAACTAATATGTTTGTTCTCCTGCAAAAGGAACCATCCTTTCATAGAATATTTCGTAACTGTTAATTATTTTGTTTCAAATTTTTGGCCACTGTCACTTTTAGTAATTAGAAACATTAGGAAGTTCAGTGCTTGTTAAGGACTATATACCTTTAGGTAGGGTTGCATAGTACTTTACATATTTCTTTCCATTCTGTTAAACTGGGATCAAAACAGTAGTAGTTATTGAGATTGAGAGTGAATTCAGCTGGTTTGGACCTTTGCTAAGCCTTCTCAAACACTTATATTAGTTGACTTGGTTAGAGCATTTGGAAGCATCTCTGACAACACTTGTTTAAGAAGTATATGCTTCTCTGTAAAACCATCTCCACATAAAAATTATTCGTAAGTGACTCCTTTCAAAAACTGCATGCTCTAAACAAAGGTTCCATATTTATAATCCAGTACCCTACATATTTCTTCCAGCACTTTTAACTGGGAAGGATAAAGCTACTGCTTTTGAGTTTGGGAAAGATAAAATTGCTGTCAAAGATAACTACAATCTTTGGGTATGGTGAACTTTTGCAGGCACATGTGTGAGATGATGCCTGTGGTCTCCTTATGTATTTGCACATTATAATTACATGAATTATCTGTTATTTTTGTGTATAGATAAGAAACCCTGAGATTTTGTTACCTTGGTTGTGTCAACTTGTCACTTATGATGACATATGATGTTTCTGCTGGAAAACAACTGTATGAAGCTTATTCAGCTGTTTCATAATTGAATAATTTCTTTACTAGGAAGGTGGGGGGAAAAGAAGTGAAATAAATTACTTGACCGTGGAACGTTTCTTCTAAAGAATCTTACGGGTGGATTACTGAAGACTTAAATTTGAGATATTTTGAGTTTTATAGAAGATAGCTGTCACTCTTTCTCTCTCTCTCTCTCTCTCTCTCTCTCTCTCTCGATAATCCCCCTCCTTTCCTCAAAGTCAGATATTAGGGCACATTTAATATGGTTCATATCTTATTGATTTCGCAGAAGATGGTTCAAGCATTATTTTAGTTAATAAATCTTAGTGTTGCTGCAGGTACTCTATACTGGGCATAACCATGTGATTTACTAGCATGTGCTGTATCATTTGAGCCCCCTAGTTATGTCTTACAGTTTTTAGCTAAAAGGGTATATTGTTCTCCGAAGTTCTGTCAAACAGTGCCCCTTCTATTGTTCATCCATATGTGTGTGTTTGTTTACCATATAAGTAGTGATAAATGGCAAACATATTGGAATGCATGCATACCCCATAGGATAGATCCACGTTTTGGCTCTTATGCTGGGGAATTATGTGCAGCACTATTCATTACAATGTTTCTGCATAGAAACTAAGGTATCTATATGTATTTATGTTCCTAAAACTATTTATCTTATGGCCTAACCGTTTTTTCTCGAACAAATCATTAGTCTTTGTAATATTTTTCCTGATGGCTCATTCGAATCTAAACCTGCAGATTGTAGTTAAGCATATTGAAGGATTCTTTCTGTTGCTGGAGGGTATTTTTTGGAAGAAAACTTAGCTATCATGCAAATCCATCTGAATGATTATGGCTGAAGGCTGCTGCTGATCTTTTCCTTCTTGTTTTCTACTAAGCATCTGTTGACACTAGTCACATGTATCTATCTGATGACACGTTTATAGATCCAGCAGTGTCGTTCTTTGTATTCAGCCACCGATGGTGATAGTTATAGATGTCCAATGTCACATGTGATTATTGTATTCCGCTTTATTGATATCTGATAGCTAAATGGTAAATATGCTTCTCTTTTCTTCTTGTATTTCTTAATCCCTTGCTCTTTTGCAACTTAAATCAATTGAATCAAACTTCTAGACTTTTCTCATATATAAATAGTGCTATCATTATATGAAGTGCTGACTTCCCCCTGCATGGTAATCAACCATGTAGCCATGGTGGTCAAATGAGTTGGCATGGTTGGTTCTGAGCTTTTTGTCCTAAAATATTGTCCCTGCAAATCAGTCGATCATTCCCTCTGAGTTTTGTAGAGGGCCGTCTGAGAGGGAGTTATACTGTTTGTTTTTTTTGGAAATTTGAGCTGTTGATCCTTCTCCTTTGGTAGTTCTAAAAATACTCTTATAGCCCATTCACTTTGCTGAATAAATGAATGTAATTGTAGTCTCTCCGTTATCTATAACTAGGGCTTATTTCAACAATTAATTGACATTAGTAGCTATTTGGTGGAGGGAAAAATTCTGCCAAATATTGAATAGTTATTATAAAGCTCCCTTATAAATGGCTATTACTAGTATATTCATCATCATATTTCTCAGATGCCACCAATTCCTCCATAGCCTCTTGAACCCCCTCTCTCCCTCTAGAGACGCTGTCCGTATCATGATGCCCACCACCACTTTTAAGTGATGCCCCCACTTCTGCCTCAATACTAAGGTAGAGAGAGAGAGATGCAAAACTACTATTAAAAAGGAGAAAAAAAACCGAGCTTTAAATGGAGGGGAAAAGAACGACTGAGACCATGTATAAGAAAATAGGTAAACATTGAGTACAAATTATATACTTTTACCGAATAATAAAGACAATCTTAAAGGTGCCGGTGCTAAAAAATTAGAGAAGTTTAATTCTTCCTTCCAAATGGAAAGTAATAAAATTTTGGCCAAGGAATCGTTTGATGGTGGATGGCTATCAACACTCAATGCTTTAAGAATAATTTCAATGGCTGGAAAGTCCATTAGCCATGCATATCGAAAGATGGAAATGGATTGAAATCAAATAGACAATAGCCAGATTAATTGGAGGCAATGAGAGGGTACATAAATTGCCCACGGACATGTGTACGTCTAATGCATTTGTTAGACAATGAAGATAAGTTAATGGCGGCGATGACACCGGTACTTCCAAAAGGTGTTATATCACTTTTGAGGGACTTAAATGAATGGCTTTTGAAGTTTGATATTAGGAGTATGCTTGTATTTATTTATTATATGCTGTTATGCTGTGCTAGATTATTTGATAATGTTTTGGATTTGGTTTCCTTTTTGATATTTCTTCGATCGAAAAAAAAGAAAAGAAAAGAAGAAGTAGTTTGTTTTGGAAATCATTCGTCTGCCGAAGTTATTGTCACATGATATGATCAGCCTCTCCCTTCTTTACTGAGTAATTACTGTTACTAATCAAATTGCCATGATATGATAATATCTTTACATGGACAAAAGTGGATGGAAATCGAGGAAGAGTTGAAGGATTCATAGTACATAAAAGGAAAGTTGAAATCTTTCCACTCTCAAAAGTGGTGGGAGTTTTTTTCCCCCTTTCCGCCTAACTTACTATTACATTATAACTATTATATTATAATTTTTGGAAGAAGAGTGTGCTTCCTAAATTTTGTTATTCATATCTTACCTTATAATATTCTAGAATTATTTGGTAAATTGTATAGAATATAAGGTATCCGGTAAATCTTTTTTTCTTATAAATTTCAATATGTCTAATTTTTACTTATTTTCCTTTCCTTCCAATTTTTTTTTTCTTTTCAATCATTATCATTATTATACAAACATATCAATTTTAGTAAAATATTGGTCTCAACTTTAAATACTAAATAAATAATTGTAATTGAACTCGTTTGAGAAATTAACTTATTTTGTTAATAAGAATATTCCTAGACTACAAATTACAATCCCTCAAATCATCGCCAGCATCTATAATGATACTCCTTTCATCACAATTATAAAACCTAATCTTTCAACTAAATCTTTTTCAAACCACAAACTCTAATCTTAGATAAGGTAAAAAAATACAAACACTAATCTTTAATAAGTCTTGACTTAAACAATATTATATAAATTTATTAATTTTTCAAACATAATACAGAGAAATTGTTGCATCAAAAGAAAATTAGTTAATAACATAACTTATTTAGGTACCTTTATACATATTCTTTCTTTTTTTAACTTTAGTAGAATTGATCATAATAAATGAGAAAGATGGAGTGGAAAGAAAATGTAATAAATAAAAAAATTAAGGAGGAAAAAACTAATATGAGAATATCAAATTTAGTCTAGATTTTTTCATAGATTACATTTTGTTATTTTTTTTTAAATCCATATAAATGAAATAGTATACTTATTTACTTATTAATTTTATTTAATTATTATGATAAAATATGTATAAAGTACCTTGAAACATATACCCTATATACTTCACAATACAAGTTTTAAGGTAGATACAAAGTATCCTAGCCTCACACTTATACCTTGCCTTATATATATAGGTTTAAGAAAATTATTAATTAGAATCTACCTAATGATCTTAAATACTTATCCGAAACCTATCCGATTGAGTAAGATTTAAGTGAATACTTTATACGATGAGGTTATTCGCTCACCTCTAAAAGTATAATGCACGTAACTAAATTTTTAGCTTATTAATAGTGTATTAAGATGTTAAGATAAGTGATTATTTTAGTAATTATATGTTATAATAACAATATAAACTTTTGACTCAAACATTTCTTAACTATGTATATCAATAAAGGGATATTCATAGTAAAAAAAAAATCTATTTTTTATATCATGCCATCCAAACAATGAAAATGTAAGAATTGTCATTCCCTTTTCCATAGTAAAATAAAACATAGCATGCTTGCCTTAAAAGAAATAAAAATAAAGAATGATCACATCAAGCCACATCTTGGAAGCAATCAGACCAGCCACATTTTCACTAATCAGTCAAACAAAGATCCTGTGCTGGATCCCCTCCTTTTCTTTCCATTCCTATTCGATACAAACATATTCCGTTCCACCGTGTATGTGCGCAAAAAATAGATTTTATAGTTAGACGCTATCTCCCCTTTTACTTTAGGCCTGATGAAATTTGACATTTAACCCACCCGCCCGATATGACATAACATGTCTTGTCTGGATTCAGAGTTTACACCTCAACCCATCTACCAACTGTTTAATAAACAGGTCATATAAATATATCTAAATCTAAACCATAAAATTGTTTTAAGATTTGGTAATTCTAACAGTTATGGTGTAATTTTACACCCCACCCTCTACTTTACCCTAATCTCTTATCTAACGTGCACCTCCACTGCCTCCTCTCTCTCTCTTTTTTACATCGTCCAGTGCTGCCTATTGTCACCATCCACTTCGACTCTTCTGTCATTAAAAATAATACTCTTGAGATTTCTTTGAAATTTTCTTTTAATTAATGAATTTGATTCGAATACAAGACACGCTCAATTACAGGTTTCAGTTGTAGATAGCATTATAAATTGAGGTTTTTCGAACACAAACCATTTGAACCAAAACATGGAACACTATGTTAAACCATGAATTGCCATTCGACTGGCAGCGCAAAGACGAACGCATCTAAAAGAGCAATTGGATGATACATGCAGTAACAATCCATGCTAAAATGAAAATTGACAGACAAAAACACCTGAAAAGACCGCCCTAAGTATCTTCTCACAATATTAACTAGGGATAATACCAATTACAATATAATTCCCCAAACTTCTTTCTACCCTTGCATTCATGGTTCCACTGGCGCCTCTAAATCCTCTCTTCCTACTACCTTCAGACACAGCATGGTTCCAGTACATTTTAGTTTTCACGAAGAAACTAAAACAAATTGACTTATTCTTCAACTCGGCCAAAATGGAAACTGAAAATAATTAAATATAATGCAGTCTGGTATTTTCATGACAGCTTATCAACATCTACAAATCAGGTTTGTCCCTCATCTAAATTCAAGCCTGTATGTCCTATTGCATACCAAATGAGTCACAAAAGTCACAATTCGACATTGAATGATATTAGACAAGGGTTTGGCTGAGAATCACGCCCCAAGCACTTGTTAATAAACTATAAAGACTAAAGTTCATAAATATTTAGTGACTAGACTAGGTAACAGTGTTTCTGCCAATTGTTGCTACGAAGGAAAACAGAAATGCATCATCTATAAAAGATTCAGAAGAAATACATAAGATGAAGAACAGGATAGGCGAGATGGGCAGTAGACAGAAAAAAGTAAATCCAAGGCAGTGCTGACACTTAAAACCATATCAACAAAAGGTTCATCAAGCGCAAATTGAAAGAACTGAAATGGTAAAGTCGGGCATTTTCCTCAATAAGACTTTAAAGCAGACTAGCCATTGATAACTGGGACCATATTGTGGTATCAAGCAACAAAATCATCCAACAAGTGGTGAAGCTGAATAGGTACATGATTATACCTTGCTAGCACACCATCTCATAAACTTAGGCTAAAAGCATGAAGTGGTATACTTAGGGAATGAAACACAACTTGTAACAGGATCGATTTTTGTAATTCATTTTTGAGCTCATTATAGAGAAAACCGAACATCTCTTTTATGGGCTTGATTAAAGAAAGAACCCAATGATCTCTTAGAACACCATGTTCTAGAATTTTTTAGAGAAATTCAGCACTTGCTTTCTTTCATCGAGTGTTTTCTGCAATTTAAAGTCAATAAGGGCAGTAACACTGTTATGGGATCACCATTGGAATCTTGTGGTAGGCCTATTAACAGCAATATCAGGTTAGATGATAGGCTTAGGAGTTTTCCTCTCATGCTTCCCTATGATGAACAATGGGTTTCAGGTTATATTGAAGAGAACCTGATGATCTCTAGTTGCATAACCACATAAAAATTTGAACTGAACGTAATCCTTCATTTCTGGGACTAAACTCCCTTTTTAATACATGTTTATTGGTTACTGATTTTTCTCCAATACATGTCACCCCACTCCTCGTTGGTAACCACCTACAGTCTCACTAATCAAACCCAGCTCTCAACATTAACTGATTGAACAACAAACATTAACAGACCAACAGCACCAGACTAATGACATTAACTGAACACAATAACTGACCAACGATGTTGAAACCAACAGACCCTCCAAGACACATTATGTACAGTCACACATAACAAAATAATTACAAATAGCACACATAAGACTTAACCCAAACATCCACAACACCACAAACCAGATGAGACGACAAAACATATACTATAACCAATGAAACAAAATAAAATAAGGCGCAAGACTGATCTGGTGCTGATGCTCCACTCCATGTGTAACATACACCTCCAACCCACTTCCTGATGTTAGCTGATTCCAGAACCTGACTCCTCTTTTTTTTTTTTGGTTAATTAATTACCTGACTCTTACACATGTTGACAGCAGAACTTCCCTTTAACTGACCACTACACAACTAGGAGCACATCCCAGCAGCCATACACCTAAACACATTACCCCCTAACACTATACATGACACACTTGCACAACAAAAAACAACTCAACACATGGACGCATCACACTGACACATCATACCAATACACATACTGATCAACGACCACATGGTAAACACACCATCACTGCAGCTTGTAATTAATGGCTGTGACACAATTGGTGCTTCCATCAAACCTAGAGCACTGGATCTCTTCTATAAGAAACTGAAATTAAGCAGAGAGGAGTCATCACAAGTTAAAAGCTTTTTTTTTTAGCTTTGAAGAAGGTACGGTCAGTCATGAGATCACAATCCTCTACACTCTACTACTGGCTTTCCCATTACTCAAACATGATGCAATAAGTATCATACCCAATGACTACCTCATTTTATAAAAAGTATCCTATAAAATTGTCAATAGGGACGACCACTTATGGTGAATGAGCCTATTAGCATTAGTGTTCTTTCCTTCTCTAATTGTGAATAAGAATTTTAATACACCAGGCAGTGTAGATAAAAAATAGGACATTAGAACAGGAAACCCTCCAAGGTGTAAATGTAGTGCTTGCTACAAGCAGCAGTATGTCCATGGAGATATATATATATATATAGGGTGAACTCCCAGAGGAAGGACTAGAAATATTTCAGTCTCTTAAACAATAGATAAAAGATAGTAAAATTCAACCTTACCATTCAGCCAAACAGTGTTAGTCATAAGAGGAGAATTCTTAGAAATACTAAACATACCTGACTAAGGAAGGCAAAAGGAAACAAAGAAACTCCACTACATGATTCTAGAGATCGATTCTGGTTCAAGATCCTAAAAAGCAGATAAAGTGAATAAAACGTATAAAATAGGCACTTAGAATTATTTTTCCTTTTATTGTGTTGACACATAGGCCTCAGAAGTGATATGTTTACTCTATTCTGAGACAGAAATGAAAGGCAAAAATGAAAAGGCACCAACTATAATTCCAGTATCTGTATGCAGTCAAAGGGATTGTATGAATGGAAAATCACTTTACGATAAATTGAAGGAGAATCATCAATTGTATACCAGATACAACAAAAGGTGGAAAAAGTATGAACCTTCTCTACCAAATAAGAAAGCTTCCAATTTGATCTCTTAACTGTAAGAGCAATAAAATCTTGATATTCTTTCACGATCTTACAGAGAAAAAAAACAATCCAGATCATGCTTATGGAAAAACTGAAGGAAGTTGACTCCTTGCAATTATAAATGGTAATTGAGGGGAAAAGAAAGGAAAAACAAAAAAAGATGATTAAAGGTTAAACAAGTTCAGCACCTCCAACAGGCAGTGCACTCATTTGCAATGTTCTACCACTCCCACTGGTGACAAACCGCACAGAAGGCAAGGAGATATCAACTGATTCAATCTCCAGGAAACTAAAATCAATGGCACCAGATCGCTTCAAACTGGATACAAACACAAGTACTGTCCATGCCAACATGGATATAGCCCAATAATTATTCATGCCATGAATTAGACCCCAAGAAATGGCATAACCAACAATTATTCCTGATAAATGCCCAAGAAAGCTTGCTTGTGGGACAATTATTGAAGTAAATATAAGCGATTCAAATGGCGCAAAACTGATGGGAAGTGAAAGGAACCCAAATAGATCCAACTTTGAGGAAGGCTGTTTCACTGAGAGAATCGTCATCCACCCAAAAACAACACAGGAATACCCAACCGCAGTCACTCTCCGAAAATGCTCCAACTTAAATCTTTGGATCAATACATGGTACATAGCCAAAACGAGGATACCTGACAACATGACCAAGATAAGTGAATACTGAAGATAATACTCAACACCAAGCCCGATATGACCAAGCTGTTCAACAACACCAAGACTCCAAAGTGCACTCATATTGAAAACGAGATGCAAAATGCTGATATGTGAAAAGGCTGAAGTTATAATCCTCCAATAATGCCCTTCCTTAGCAGTGTCATAACTCAATCCAACATGTGAATACCCGATGTTCTTCTTTTGAATGTAAAACCATATTGCACTACAAATCCCTATAATGCAACTTGTTGCCGGCTTCTCCAAGATCTCATAGAAAAGTGGCTTCCCCATCCAATAGCAACTAAAAGTTCCCCTATCTTACGATCACTTCACCAAAATTCTTGTTTTCTCAAAATAGCACATCGATACCTCAATAAACCCTAAAATGCAACATCCAAAATGCCACTTTCACTTAATTACCGTCAACCAAATCACTGATACCCTCAAAACTACTATTAAAGTAAACTTTCTTCATCCATTAAATCAGAAAAAAACATATGCAGATCGCTATGCCAATACATATGTCAAAACCCTAAAGTCCAACATGAAAACGCCACTTCAACTCAATTTCTATCGACCATATCATTAACACCCCTTAAAACTAATTGAAAGAAAAAAGAACTTTCTTCAGCAATTGGATAATTGACAACATACCCAGATCACAAAACCAATTGATATGTCAAAAACAATACAAATCTGACCCAGCCCAGATGCTGAAATCACTCAAAGTTTGTAACTTTTCCTTCGAATTGATTACTCACACTAGAATCAGAGCAAGAAGACACTGACTGTACAAGGAAGCAATCAAAACTTGCTTTGATTGACTGAAGAGGAAGAAGATACATATATCAAGTGGGAAAAGAAATTCGAAATTTTACCTGAATCAAAAGACAGGGACGGTTCTGTTAGTTCTAGAGTTCTATTGTTTCTCACCTGGAACTCCTGAATTGGTTTGGGATTTTTTTAGATTTTGTGTGTTGTTTCTTTGTGAATGTACGTATACGAGCCTGAGATGTTCGTGTATATAGGGATGCTCCCGTTAATAGTAATACAGTGCACTTACTAAAAGATTAAAAAAAATAGAAATGTCTCACCAATTCCGTGGAAAAGAGAAAAACTTTTAATAAAAGTTTGAGAAAATTAACATTGCATTTCCAAATATAAATTATTAGAGAAATTGTAAATAATTAGGTGTAAATTTATCTCCTAAATTCATAAATATTACAAATCACTTAATCTAGACTTTAATAAATTAGTAATATAAAAGTATTTTTTTAATTAAAAAAAAAGGTTATATTAAGATTAAATTTTAGGAGCTCTGTCTAAAAGTTTTTGTGTATTTTCAACCTATCAAGTTAACTAACATGATGATTTGTAATATTTAATAGTTTAGATTAGTTTGCTTCTCAGTTAACGTTAATAAGATTATTTGTGTTTTTTTTTTAAATTCTAATATTAATCAATGTTATATGATATTATTTTTTTTTCTCCGTTGAATATAATAAAAAGAAGATTTGAATTTATACCGGATATGCTTGGATTTGTGATATTATTATTATTATTATTATTATTATTATCTGGCAATTTTGGATTTTGAAAGTAGTAATAAATTAGGTGCAGAAAGACTCTGGTGGCCTCATGCCCAATCTTGTTTTGGGCCTTGTTTCACAAATGCCGCATTTAATGCATTTTTGGAAATAAGGGTGTCCATCATATGCATTCGAACAAGCGAACTAATTCCAAAGTTGAACCATAAAAATACAGCTTATTTAGATTTTTTCGGTTCGATTTTCCAACCGCTTTGAGTCGAAGCGTAATTTAAGGGGAAAAAAGGTTACGAGGAAAACTTTTTTTATTTAACCTTTAATACCATTAATTTTATTCTGATTAACTTTTCCGTTTTATAGCATTGAATATAGATTATTGCAATCTAGAATCTCACCAAATTGTTGAAAATACTTGCACTTTTTATGATAGAGCATGATTAAGGAGGAAGAGTCAATTTAAATGTAAATGAATATAATATTTATTGAAAATAACAGTAAAAGAGACGATAAAAATGAAAATAAAAATAATAATAATAATAACAAAAGAGCACAGTTGCAATTCGAAAAGAAATGGGACTCTAAAATTCTGGTTTAATCTTGGTTCAAAGTTGCACGTCCATTAGTTATATTTGCACGTCTAACTTAGTAATAAACAGAGTATATCCTTAGAGGGATTTTTTGTTTTTTGATATGCTGAAGATTTCATAAACTAGAAAGTATAAATACAAAAAGAAAAAAAACTTGAGTTGCTTATGGTTTTAGAGTATCAGATCTAAGATCAAAAGAAATATATATATATATGGGTTAGGTTGTACCATTTTAATTTTTAGGTAAATTGCAAATATATCTTCACATGTTTGCTTCATATGGGCTTAGACTCCTTATTTTAAAAACTGGAAGCTTAAATGCCTAATTTTATTTTATTTTATTTTTAAAAAATGTTTCATAGCCCATATTTTACTATTTCACCATTAGGCCAATTAATTAAAAATTATCAAAATAATTCTTAATTATTTAAAAGGCAGAATGATAACCTTCTAGGAAGATGTGAGTTCTGGATCTTTAATTATAAAAATAAGGGAGTAATTAAGGGCATATAGAGAAAATAAAGGGAATGCATTTATAATTTATTGGGAATGGAGTAAGAAAAGCTTGCGTTTAGCAAGTAACAATAAAAGTCCATGCAATTGTCTTACTTGGAATGTGACAATGAAATAGATAATATCAATAACGTTGTAATTGAGCAGACTACTGTCATTTATAATTAGTTTAAATCAAGTCGTGGATAACAAAGCTAAACCTATGCATGCTACGGGCCAAAACCCCACCGACACTTGCACAGGCTCAGATAGGCCTTCAACTTACTCGCCTGGTAATAGTCAAGTCGAATCATCCTGATAAACCGTCGGACTTTAAGGGTTAAACCGTCGGACTTTAAGGGTTCAGGTGATTTGTATGAGTAAAATTGTCTAAACTAACAGTTCACAAACCGTCAGGTCAACACGCCATTAAACTGATTCACTTTTTTTTTAAAAAAAAAAAAAGAGAAAGAAAAAAAAGAGATCATTAAGTTGGAAAAAATAATTAGATAATATCTAATAAGTTATTATATATCAATACTATTTTATTTACTATAGTAAATGACAATTTTTTAAAAAATAATATTATTAAACTAATAATAGATAACTAATTATAAGTTAAATATATATTAATGATAAATAGAAAATTCAATTTCAATTAATATAAATCCTTTTTATAAAACTTATTAAATATTAAGGATTTGAATATGAGGAAAAAATAAAATTTGAGGGAAAAAAAAAGTTAGAATCTCATTAAGTTAAAAATTAATTAAAAAATAAGATATTATTAATAAATTAGTACACTAAAAGAAAAGTAAAAGAAGATCACATTATTAAAAATTATTAATGTATATAAAAAAATTAATAAAATAAAAAAAAATCGATTTAAAGATCTCGAACCAACTTGGAATCACTAACTCACAAGCTGGTCACGATTCACCATATCATTAACTTGTAAACTCACAGTTCAGAACCAATTCGACTTAATACCTAAGTTTAAAGACATGCACTAAAATTGACCCAATGAGTCCAAAACCAAACCCAAACCCGCCTGTACAATTCCAACTTAAGTAAGGACCCATCAAGGTGATGAGTTTAAGGGAGTCATTGACTAAGACCCATCTGACATGGAGGGACTTGAACCGTTAAAAGAGTGCAGGGAAAAATATAAGTAATCATACTATACTTTGATTTAGATATGAATTAAACTCTTAGATTTTTAAATATTGTAAATTATATATATAAATTTTAATAAATTAACAATATAAATGAAATTTCCTTTATCGTTAAAGAAGTTACATTATTATTAAAGTTTACGGGACTTTAAAGGGTAATTTTTAACTTGTGGAGTTATTAACTAATTTATCAGAGTTTGTAGATGAGTTGCAATATTTAAAAATTTAGGAGATCAATTCGTATTTATATCAAAGATTGGGGAGGTTATTTGTAATTTCTCCATATATAACAAAAAAAAAAAGACAAAATATAATAAAAAACCTAGAAAATTAAATAATATTAAAAATTCAAACTACTGTCAATAGGAAAAAACAACATTTAATGTGTTGTTATTAATGGTAATAAACATATGCATCAAAAGCATGACTAGTTAAATGTAGTTGTATATAAATAAGCTCATATCCTTAACTACTATTTCGTAAGATGGTTTAAAGGTTGTAAGACTCTTTAGCTCAATTTTTTTGTTTAAAATTTAATTCATTTTTGTTTATAATTTAACTTAAAAAAATTAGGTTTATGGTCCACTAGTCTAAAAGTGAGACCTATAAATTTGTAAAACCAAGACCTAGCTTGGAATCATGACTCAATATGGCTAATCCCAATTCCAAGTAGTCGAACCTATGCTTAGGTCTAGACAGAGTTTTAGTATTATTAATCGATGATAGATTTGAAGCTATATAATGAAATTTGATCCTCTTATATTATGCAATGCTATTATATAAGACAAAGGACAAAACTCTTTTTTTGATATTATGATTAATGGAACAAGCAAAATCCACTTCTTTATATCAATTTTCTATCTATCGGTGGGCTTTAATTTACCTCATATGTGATTAATCTCCTTATCTTGATACTATGCATTTATGTCACATTTGGTGTGATGCTCTAAATAGGAGAAGTCAAAATAAACCTATCGTATAACTAACTTAAGATAAAAGCTGACATCGCAATTATTATCATAGATACAGTTTATACGAGTCGGATACGACTTAACCAGTTTGAAACATTCGGTCTAACACCTATTATTAGTAAGACCTATAGTACAACTTTTTAAAATACTTGTTCAAAACAACTTATTGTTTGATCTTTCATAATATAAGGGCACTTACATTAGTATTTCCATACAAAGAGTCATAATTCACATTAAGAGTTACCAAAAGTCATAGGTCTTGAAGTTTATTTACAGTAAGATAGGAAACTAGTAGGCATTATAAGGATTCCGGTTAGTTTCCTCAAAGCAAAAGAAAAATCAAAAGCCTAGATTCAGTGGATTCTCCTTTCTTCACTTTCCCAACCAACCATGCACTAACTTGGGGATGGTTATATCTGTGCATACTGAACTTTTACTCATCACCTTAAAAAAGTTCATAGGAATATGAGCACAAATAGTTTAATAAGTGGGATGAAGACAAAAAAGTACCATATAATCATAAATAATGTTATTAATTATAATAAAATGCAATGTAATCAATTACTTGAAATATTGCACAATGTGATATGGTCCATTATGAGGTTAAAAAAATACATCAACTCCAACTTAGATTAAAGAGTTTACTGTAACTCAAATCAAACCAAATTGAGGCTTGTGTAATAGAGAACTCCTTCCTCCTATAACCACATTTGAACCATAGTCTCCATGCCTACAATGATCCCTAAGCTAAAGTTAACTTACTCGAAGTTGAGGTTGAGAGGAGGAAAAGAAATAACTTGGCATCAGGTCTGTCGTCTACCAATAAGCTAAGAGATCAAACAACTGAGGCCTCGAAGCTAAAGAATAACTTAGCACAGCATGGAAAGACTAATACCAACCAATTCTAGAACTCGCCAACTGTGGGCTAACCTTTCAAGCGTCTCAAGCAAGCACTATAAGATTTTAAAGGCTCTTACCCGAACTCAAACATCCAACTACCAACCCAGCTTAGTTCGAACCCTACTCTTTCCGAAACAACTTAAATGATCCACTGCTGACCTATTTGTTAAATGTACAATTTTGTACACTTATAAATATTTTCCTTAACTTTATTTATGGGCCTACTTTAGGGTTAAAGTCTTGTATATTATTTACAGTTTTGCTATTGGGGTTTAGAATTTGCTATAACTAGCAGCATTTGTAATTAGTCGAAGGACATAGACAGAGGCAGATTACACTTGAACATTCTTTTTCGAGTAAAGATATTTTTAAGCTCTTTAAGCTTGCATTTTTTATTATTGAGTGTTAATTAACTCTTTAATATTTCTTGTGTTCTTATCAATCTTGACCCTAATATTATTACAAACCCTAATTTGAGCAAGTTACTAAGTTGTATCTAACCCTCATTTGAAACCCCAAGCCTTGGTTTAGTTTAGTTTTCGTCAGTTGTATCAAAACCTATTTCGAGGTCAACTCCTAATTATATTTATGTCTTGGTATGTGATATCCATCCACATTCACATTCAAAATCCTCATTTCACTTCCTATTTCTCATTCCTACTTGAACTCTGAATACCCATTCATGGTTCGTGTTCGTTGCATATACTCGAAGTCATACTACTTACCGCGACCTCTTTATTTGTCACTTAGTTTAACTAAAAATAGAAAAATGACCATTTCAGCTATTCTCATCGTAGAAAGTTAGTATTTGGTTTGACATATTTAATTGATCCCCTAATGAGTTATTATGTATGTCCAATCACATCAGTAGTTAGACCACTATTAGTTCAATTTAGGAGTGGTCAAATAAGATCACACAATACAATATTATGAAATTATTTAGAACAGTATGTCATGGAGTTCAACTCCCGTCACAAAATCAGATTACCAATCACACATGTAATATGTACATAGACAGCTAGTTTATAATCACAAACAAAAGCATTCTTAAATCTCTAGATACTCTGATATAATATTTTAATAAGTGGTAAAGCGACAATCCTAACTAACTTATATTGAAGCTCATTGTGGAAAGTCCTTACCATTGGCATGGTCATTAAGGGATTATATATGTATACTAAAACCTAGATTTAATTTTCGTAATATTTACGAAAACATTAGGGTTCTATCTATTCTTAGTATTAAGTTATATACATCAATATATATATGGAGATATATTATTATTCCTATAGAGTTACGTATAGTTTTATTATAGCTTATTATATATGTTATATTAAGTTAGTAAACATTAATAACATAAACAATTATATTATTACTTATAATATATTGTTTGGATCATGCCAAAACGTATGTTTAATTAGTCAAGTTTACATTTCAGTTATCATAAAGTTATTGTGGTTCACATATTTTCATATTATCATAGAGACATCTGTTTTATTACTTAAAACTATTCAATCTTAGTAAAAGCTGTATCATTAAGTTCGTACGAATTTGACAATATGTAATGTGGGTTTTATATTGAGAGATAACTATTAAAGCATATTTTTAGTTTTTATTATATATATATTTTAGTTTTTGTTATATATATATGCTTGTATAACAAGCTTTATCATATTATGTCCATATTATATAAGTAAACTATATCTTATATGATTTCCTAGTATAATTTAGTAATATACGTAGTATCTAATCCTATTATGCGTATAACATAGCTTAGATTCAATAAATATCATAAAATATGATAATTAACCATTTTGAACAAACTTGGTTAGTATGTACATGTATAGGATTTATCCCAATATTTATTAAATTTTAACCTAGTTTTGTTAAAAATGTCCCTCAATTAGTAATTTAAACCATTTTCTTAGGAAAATTCATAATAAATAGCTAGAATCACCAATTAAATCCAAAAAAAATTCTATAAACTCATAAAAATATAGGGAATTCAATCAATAAGTGGTTTCATACCATTGGGTTTATCACTTATGTATGTAAAATTATGTTTATGCCCTTAATTTACAATTAATTTAGTAAATAGTATCATTTTTATACCAAATTATTTCTAATATGTCCTGACCTTATTACAAGTCTCTAAAAGTCATTGGATATCAATTTCATTAATTAATTCTATAAAAATCAATTTATATAATAATTTACCTTATTTTTAACCATTTTTAGGGTAAAGAAATACAATGAATACTAAACATATATAAAATCAAGATTGGGCTACATAACATCAAACTAGATATAATATATATTATATAGAAAAATTTTGAGCTCAAAACAACATCATTTACTATATTTATTTTCAATTTCAAAATTTAGGTGAATAGTATAATTGTTAAGTATATAAAATAATTAAAATTCCATTAAAATAATTATACCACATGAAAATATGTCTAAAATAACTTAGAAATAATTTTTTCCAAAATTTTCCTAACTAATTTACCATTTTTAAAAATCAAGGGAAAAATAAGGCATAATTTTGACCAACCTATTTGTTAAAGCTCTGACCACTGTTGGCTAGTAGGAGTATGTTGGTCGAGTAGGGCACTAGTGGCTCTACTTGGTGGTGGCAGGGCTCAACATTAGGTCATCGGGGGGTTAGGGAACCAAATTAGGGCAACGTACTGCTCTGTTATTCTTTTTTTTTTTTTTTCTATTTTTGTATGACTTCTCATGGATTTTCTCTTGGTGATCTAAGTTCCTAAAATGTCTAAAGTGATGTTCAGAGTTTTATATATATTGGTTTAGGTCAATTATATGTTCTGAAGAAAAAGACAACTTATTTTATAATTTTTCTTACATTTTCTTTCGCTTTGTCCCAAGCATGATGTGTTGATTTCTTACAATTTCCCCTTTTAATTCAACATTAAAGAAGATTTGGAGTTGCCACAATGACTTTAAGGTTTTTCCAAAGCAATTGGATAGGTTTTGATTTTTTTTAGATTAATTATTCATATTTTATGTATATTATGTTAATATTTGGTTATTTTGTTAATATACGTGTATATATTCTATATACTTGATACATGTGATGTGTAATTATACTCATATAATTATGTTTTATTCATATATTTTATTTTTAAGATATATTTTCTATTTAATTTTGCGAATTTATAGCTTATTTAATATAATTTTAAGTTTCCAGGTTAATTTACAAATATAATTATTATATATACTAGATATATTTATATAATATATTATACTATATTATTTCCTTTTTATAATTTAAATAACTTATCTTTAGGGTCTTATTGCATTTCGAGCTCGGTTTTAAAGGTTCTAGCGAGTTTTTCGTTATATTGAATTATTACACTTTTATGGCTAAAATTGGAGTTTAAGGCCATTATTTTTTTAAAATCTAACTTCACTAATTCACTTTAACTAATTTTTCTAATATACTTATAAATTTTAGGCTTAATTATATAAGTTTCCTTAAAGGCTTTAAATTCAGGTACAGTTGTCTTAAATACAATTTTAAGGGCTCACATTTAGTATAAAGAAAATGTGTGAAATATAATATACTAAAACAAAATAGAATAAATACTGGAATGAGAAATTATTTACTATCTTTGGAGATGATTATGAAATGATATGGAATTGAATAGCATTAAATACTTAAATAAGATTATTTATCGAAAATATCTTTAATTATTACATACTATAATTTTCTTAAAGGTTAGAAAAGTAATCTAATTAGTCATAATTAATGAAGTGAAAATGGAATTAAGATTCAGCTGTGGAATCATATTCTCCCTCAAACTCAAAATTGTCGATTCCATGGAATTGTGATTATGTACTTCCAAACATAGGAAATGAGAATGGAATCAAATCCATTATCCCAATTCCATGCCAGCCCATTCCTATGTACTTAATGTGTCATTAAAACCTTATCTTTAAAATTATTATACTTAAATCCTATTTTACTATGTTGTATTTAGACAAGTAAAAAGACTAAAACGTTAAAAGTTTTAAAAATGTATGAATCAAGGGCAAAATTGTTATATAAGAGCCTACATCCTAACTTTTTAATAATATGGGAATTGAAGCGCACAATTTTGAAAATAATAGGATTAAATGCATATAAAGCAAATATAGGACCAAGTTTTTATAACATACCTTTAGCTTTTATCACTTGTTAAATAATCTCATCATCCTTATTCCTTGACGCCTAAAAATTACATGCTTGGTGTGCTTATACTTTTGTCATGTGAAGTACCCAGCATATACACATAATAAATATGTTAAAAAAGAAAAAGAAAAAGAAGGTGCCCAGGATATATAGTCTCACAGTGTTTGAGTTATGAGAATTCCTTTACTTGCTTACCACATTTCTAGAACGCTGGGAATATGTTGCTTGCAGACGTTAACTTAAATAACTAAATGAATGTTGTTGTACGCGTGTACCACTTCCCATATGGTTGTAGACTGTAGTTAGTGTTGTACCGAGCTTGTTTTGGACAAGAGAATATGCTTGGGGTAGCCAGAGCGCTGTAATCGGTGAGAAGTAGTTCTTGTATTGTTTTATGGTGTTGGTACTAAAATCTTGATTTGAATCTCATAATGTTCTAGCTATCTAGATATATAACTTTTGAAATTTAAACATTTTCCAACTGTCTTTAGCACATGTAGAGCGAAATTACTTTTAGTTTTGAGGTTATTAGCCTCTTATGATGTTTGAGGCCTTTATGGCTTAGAGCTGAATGTACAAATAAGTGTTTATTATAAAACTGCCGAGTGTTTTCATAAGTTATGTAAACTTTTGAATACAACAAAACAGACGGCACCCTACCAGATTTTCTGGAAGTTTTGTTACTTAAAATTATTGTCAAACCTAATCATACGCTTTCAAAAAATTTAAAAACTCAGGTAGAAATGAACATAGTTAATATGGAAACCTGTATGTTCTACTTAAATGGAACACGTGACAAACCATCATCGCCTTTTAGGTTTTAGTGCATGACAGTATGATGTTTTTTTTTTTTTTTTTTAAATTCTAAAATGGTGCATCAGTTCAGATTATACTCTGAACATATGCTTTTTACCTTCCGTCTAAACTCTTATTTGCAACTAGTTCTTAAGATCCCCGGGATTGTGGCAATTGGGTTATGTAAGTGGTTGAATTAGCACATGGTGCAAGTTGTTATGTTGTTTCATCCTCTGTTGATTCGATGTGGTCATTTTTGAAACTCCTACCGTCTGCATAAGAGCTTTTGGTTATTGTTTTGAGTGATTAACTACTAGTATCAAGCCATTATTTGCAAACACATTCTATTTTCAACGAATTCAAAGTTGGAACCATAATTTTTGGTTTTTTTTTTTTTTTTTATTGTGATTGCGGATTCTATCGTCCGAAATGTTGTTCAAAATGTTTGGATAATTTGCTTCTCTTTATGTTTGATGTGATAATTTTATGACTTTCTATCTGTGTTGGCACTCTGGTTTGATCAATGTGGATGTCTTCTAGGATAAGTACTTAAATATCTGGCTCAACTCTTTTTTTTTTTTTTTTCTTTTCCTTTTTTTTTAGCTGGACATTTTCATTTAACATTTACACATTGTTACTTTGTATTTCCTGGTATGATTGCATATAATCCGGTTCGAGGGGAAATCCAATCAATTATGTATGCTTCCATGGAGTGTGTTAGAGTTCTTTCTTTATCTGTCTTTTCAAAAATTCATCCTTTGCCTTTCTAAATTTTCAAGTTCCTATTTTAAGCTTTTTGATAACTTTGTAGTTTCAGAGTAAATGTACTTGCTTTTAACTTTTTGGATATAAATAGAGGAACCTCCATACTACCAATAGTGTAGTTCTAATTCAAATTCAAATTATAGGTGCGTTTAGGAAAATATATAAAGTTATAGATTCAATTGTTAAAATTGTTTATATTTTTGAAACACCTAGTGACATTAATCCATTACAAAATGGTACTTTCAACAACTATTATAGGCTTGGAGCTCGCCACCTAATGTCAAAGGACTTGTTTGGATTATTGAGACAAAGGTAACGCAATATAAATTACAAGTCTAAGCAAACTCTAGTTTGATGTGGGACAATTATAAATCAGAATATACTCTTTCTATTTCTATTGATGACATGGTACATTATTTGTTTATCTTTCAAATTTTAAGATTTTTTTTAACAAGAATGATAAAGATTGAATCATCAGTTAATATTTACCTAGTGATTAACATGGGCATGATACTTGGTACACATGCATATTAATATTTTGAAAGTGACTTTTGGATTGTCTTATTACAAAATGGCAAGTTTTATCCACAGCAGCCTAAAGACCGAGTAAGTGTAGGGTGTGGCAATTGGTAAGTTTTATTACATTTTTTGCTTTAGGGAATACTAGCAAAAGACGCATCTGTGATATATGTGTATATATAAAAATATCAAATATATTGTAATTGAATAACAGTAACTGGTTTACCCACAATTACTTTTAATAAGTCATTTATTAAGAAATAGAAAGATTTGAGATTATAAAAATTGAAAGTGGGAGATAGAAAGAGAATAATTTTTATAAAATATTTCTTTTAAAAAATGAAAAGATTCGAGATGATAAATGTGTATAAATGAGAGAGAGAAATCAAATGATTTTATAAAATTATCTATTTGTCCTTAATATTATTAAGTTTAATTAATGTTGTATATATCTTAATAGTTTTTCTAAGCATAGAAAAGAGACCAAAATTAAGGCTTAAATAATATAGATTAGTAAACTGAAGTTTTCCCATACTTGCTGTGGTCACCATAGTCGGTTTAGCATGTACCCACTATTTGTATTTAGTTATTACTATAGTCTTAACAATTTTATAGTGATTATTAATAATGTATAAATATATATTGTACGCATTACCGTTCCCTAGGTACGATAATGTATTGATACTCCTTTGACATATTCTCACTTAATAATTTGGATTACATAATCGCGTAAAAAATAACTTATTATCTTAGTCTTCGATCGTTTCATCATTTGGTTCTCTTGAAAGATGCACGTGGATAACGCGGGCAATTTAAGTTTCGGACATAATAGACTCAAAAACAGGATAGTCAACATGATATAATTTAAATGGGTTAGTAAATAAAAAAATTTAATAATAGATATAAAATATCATATCAATTTAAATACAATTAAATTTGTATTCATATTCAGGTTTGTGTTAAGCTTTCAAACCCTAAATCTTGTATTTTACGGTATAAATCATTTCTTTTTAAGTGAGAAATCCTAATTAAAGGTATATGATAATTTCAGTTATATATTCTTCTTACGGTGTCATAATTTAAATGGATAAAAAATTACAAACTCATGTATAGATTATTTGATTATTTCCCTTGAAAATCTAAAAAATAGTATGATAAATTTGGAAATTAATATTGATAATAATATCAATATCAACTTAATCCATAGTTTCACTTAATTTTGTAATGTTATATAATTTAAATTTTCAAATTTTTAATATTTAGTAAGATTTTACCTTACTAAAAACTTTTATTGGGGTTGTAATTTTTTTTAGTAAATATGAAGATACTATGTTATTTATCTTTGTAAAATTTAAATATTATTATTGTTTTTTTTTCCTTTATATCTATATATAAATTTTATAGATTTAATTATAATTTTTTAATTAATAAATACTATCAAACTTAAAATAAATGAGATATGACATGGTATCATGAATTGTCAACCCCAATATAGATAGATCTAACTCAAACATGCAACATGTTAAGTCGTGAATTTAGATTTTTATACAATTAATAAATTGGTCATGTCATGAGTATAGGTTTTTAGGTAGCAAACCCATTTAAACATGGAAACAAAATATGGCATAATAATCTGAATTGCTAGCTCTATGTGTGAGACGTTACATTTGAAAAGAAATTCTCTATCTAATTAACCACTCTTCTTGTAATTTAACTTTAGTAGGAAGTTATTAGTATGTCAACAAGATAAAGGCATATACCAAATGCCTATACTTTGGGATTTAGCTAATTTAGTACTTAAAAGAAATATTTTTTTCGTCAGTTTTGATGTATATATTTTACAAGGCACTAAATTATAAAAGAATGGGGGCGCTATTTGCCTAAATGCGAAACTATAGGCACTAGTATGTTTACGTATGAAGTTTACCGTCTCATGCATTATCACCAGTGTCTTTCTGACTTTCCCAAAATATTTGTAGGAGATGAATAAGAAATTGGCAGAGGATCTTCTCAGTGGCGCTTGATCATGTATTTGTGTATCTGAAAAGATATTTTTCGACTTAAAAGTTGCAAATTTTGGTGATAGTTTGAGGCTGCATGATGCAGTTGACAAAACCTCTTTTTTGTTTATTTATTAATAGACTTGCCTTATCTAAAGGAACAATCCTGGTATTTGAAAGCTTGTGAATCTTGAACATGTTAAAAATATAATTTTCAATTTATATTTTGACAGTGGAATTGCGGGTAGGACTTTACCTCATGCGGAAGGAAATTACAGCTGTTTCTCTTAGGACCACGATCATCATACTGTGGGCTGTCAAAAGTTTGCTATACCACATCATCCCGCCAACGTTTTAAGAATGCTTCACCGTTAAGGCCATTAGCTGGCCTTTTTAACTGCCGCCACATTAGGACTATAAAAGAAACTCATGTATTTCATTTTAATATGTTCAGATGTTGAGATAATGAGAATCTAGTGTTCCAGTGAATTAGCACATCTTATCTCCGAAAATCTATTTTCTTTTCCATCTTACACTCTTTTATTGAACTCTTAGAAATTAAGTTCTTATTGCACCCAAAATATTTCACATTGAGTCAGTGACTGCTTGATGACCAAAACTTGAATCAGATTATATCGTTGCGATGCTCCTTTGAATTGAAAATAAGATAATGTCCAATGCTTTTCTCTTTGTAGGCTAACAGATTCTTAGTATACTACTTTGCTCTTTTCCTATCCGTCTCTTTCATTAAGCACTTTACCACATTAGGTTTGTCTAATTCTGAAGATATATAAGACAGACAGTAGGTCCTGACTTCTGAGCATGAGCCGGTTGGGTGGTGCTGGGGACGCTTTTGCTCAACTTGTTGCTGATGTACCGATAACATCGGTCGAGGTCGAAACTTCTTAGGACTTTTACATCGTAACTCACTTTCATATACAACTTTAGCACTTTTATCTGTAATTCCCGTACTGATCCGACCGCCACACACCGCTATCTATCGCAAGAAACGTATGACATAGCCAATATGCATGTGGTGTGTCCAGATGATGCACACTGCACCCTTGTGAACCATAACGATGAATTCGGGGGATCTATACAAAAATGTAGCCATATGCCTCATCCTTGATCCTAGCAAAAATTAGAGTTCACAATTCCTTAGCATTTAATCATTTGGAAAGCATATAAGTAATTGTTTTCTCTCTCTCACCAAGTATATAATTAATTACGTCCAAGGACCTAGGGCAATATAATTGCACAAAGTTAGCAATATATTTATCAGAAAAAATGTCAGTCTAATTTGTTTGCTTTACAAAAAAAACGACCATAGGCTATGCATAACAAGATTGGTGATCATATGAGATGGTCTGTTAGCCCGCCTTCTTCTTGGAGAATCCCGAGCTCATAAGCTTGCCTTCATAAATTGCTCCCTCCCTTCACTAACTTTCCATGGATTCTAGATGGAATTCCAAGACAAACTTTTCAATTAAGTTATATATTAAAAAAATATACATTTTGGTGACTTCACTAAAGAAAGAAGGTGAATGCATGAGAATGGCGTCTCAATTGAAGAAGGTAGCAATAAGACCGACAAATCCGGGGGACTGGGTCATAAAAATATTGTCCTATATATGTAATTGAGGAACGAATCTTATACCATTGCCATTACATCAATGGATTTATTTGAATTCTTGCATCTAGTTCTGTTACCTTTATTCGATGGTTTTCCATGTACAAATTCAATGTGTTCATTTTTACTTGTTTATCTGCTATTACTCATTTTGACCTGTAGCGAAATCTATATCGAAGTCTAACAAATCGTCTATAGAAGAACTTTCGTTACAAGGAGGACATTTAGAATTTAGAGTTTGCTGAGATGATTACAAAGGGAATCACAAGTTCTGATGCTTGATAATATTTTATTTTATTATTATTATTATTATTTTTTATAGATGCACAAATTTTAGTTTGTATCAAATGAGAATGCTTAAGGTCCTGATATGATCAAGCGTGAAGGCTTTAGGAGCGAAAATTGGTGAATGATAATGAGTATGCAATAATTATGAGAAGGCTTTGATAATGTTTCAACTAAGTGTAACAAATAGTATTTGTAGGAGGTACAAGCGGAGAAGATGACTAAAAAGACTTTAGAAGAAATTGGAGTCATTGTATTTAACAAAATCTTTAGAAACTAATAGGTTATTAAGCGGATATTATATCGACCTCATATGAATGAGGGCCCAATGAATACATGTCTGATTTCATCCGTTTAATTAAAACTTCTAATACAAGCAGCTAGAAAGAGAGAGTAAAGATCAGACAAATGATCTCGCTATGCTCTCTATCATCTTTGTTTAATGAGTTCAAACAGATCATGATACATGGTAAGGACATTTTGTCATTAGAAGATGTTAACAGCAATACGTTGAGTAAATATCAACTAAACAGTGAGATGGGATCTACAGACAATGAGGTTGGCAGTGACTCGCTTGCTAGAGATTGAAGAGTATCCAGCGGCGGTGGTGGTTTCAGAGGTAAGTCTGGAAGCTGGGATGTGATTTGTTTTCACTGAAGGAAAAAGTGTCCGTGAGATAGACTGCCTTGGGAGGCAAAATCAGACAAGATTCAAGATGATAGGGGTGAAATGGTTTCCGCTACAGCGGTTGGTGGCGGAAGTCGATATGATCTCACTAGAGCTGAGATCCCTAGAATGGGTTTTGGCCTATGATAATGCGTTTTTTCATGCGTGCGATAAGAGAGGGTGCTTCGAGACCTTACAAGGCTTATAGATGGTTTAGAGCAAAACTAAATATAACTAGACTACATGGAGTCTTATCTCAATTCTCAAGCTGCATGATGGTTGACTATGCACCCTATCAACTGATTGTCACATAATGTACCATACTTGGGTGCTGAATAGGACTGGTTACTATAATGCAATGAGATCTGATTTCATGGAGGTTTCCCTTGGAGATATAACAGTTATGCAAAAGAGTTAATTAAGCTTGAAAAACTTGTCCTCTACTGTAAGGGGTTTTGTGATCGTTGGTTCTACTGCAGATCTTGTTGTTAATGTCATTGGCAACGATGACAAAAAAGCACATATTGTTAATGTGGTAAAATGCTCCACTTTACTATATCCAAGTATTGTATGGAATCCTAAAGCGAATGATCAAGGAGTACGTAACAACTCAGGATAAGTGCTAAACGGTGAATGAAGAGGCGTCGTTGATATCAGGGGAATCCATGGTTAGGCATGGATACGTATTGTAATATACATACCATGTCCTCTAGTTGTATGAGGAGCGTGACTCATGGGTTAGTGCACGGGACTGCAGGGGATACATATATATATATATATATAACCTAAACTAAATGTGGGTAGTTGGCTAGGATAAATGGAGGAGCAGAAAGCAAGTGGAGTTAGAGTGAATATGTGCATATTGAATTGCTAAAATTTCAAGCCAAGGTGGTGATTGTTAAATGGTATTTTGAATTTTTACAAGTTTTTGGATTTGGAGTGCGTAGACACAAGGAGGTGAAAATTGGCATAGCTGGGATGCGAAGTTGCTTCGATTAACTTACAAGGTAGGTCAATCAAACTAAAGAGGGGGCGATGGTTGATCAACATGTGATCGTCAGTGGACCCATTCTGTGTCATCCATCAATACATATACGTGTGTGTATATATATTATATATATATATATTTGTATTTTCTTGTTGTTTGCTTTATTAAGATATATATGTATGTATAAACAATGTTCGGTGGCAGTGGATAAAGAGAATTGTGAGAACTTGCAACCCGATTGCAAACATTGTGTAACCGTTGGGGAACTGGGAAGCTTGTACCATTATTTCCATATTAATGAACTTGTTTGAAGTCTTATTATTCTCTCCTACCTTGGCTTTACGGTTTTCCATGTAAAATTCTCCGTGTTTATGTTCTCTTTTAATTCATTTGCTTGTTTATGTCATGTTATTATGTATTTTATTGATCCGCAATCAAATTTCGGTTGGAGTCTAATAATTTGAGTTAAGAATACTTTGGAGAATAGAATCAAAAGTATTTTTCTTTTTTCAAGTTAGTACTTGTACAGAAAACATTAATGAATATCTAGAGTAATTGTTAAAATGTCAAATAAAAACATTATTTTCTTATGTATTTATCTTTTCATCAAATGTGTAATCAGTATTGGAAAATGTAATTTTTTGTGAGTATTCGAAATACCCGTCACAAGAAAGGAGAATAAGTGAAAATTGAAGAGTGACGAAGGATGAAATATTGGAATGTTTTCATGTGACGTAGGAATAATTAAGGAATTGTCGTGGGGTTGAGACATAATATATATATATATATATATATATATATATGTATTGGGTGCAACCAAATTATACCAACTCCTGACTCAGTACTCAGAATCACCTTTTCTTTCATCCGTTTAACCACCGGCATCTAATCACTCTTTTAGTTGAAATTTTGATCATCCATCAACACTATTTTTATCTTATAAAGCCCACTGCACCACACACATGAAACTGGCTAAAATTGAATTCAACCCAAAAATAATGAAAATCCCTAGTGCCAAGGTTCGTCCAACCCAAAATTCATCCGAAATATCCCAGTGCCTTTGGCAGCAGCAGGAGGAGGAAGACGATCATCTTCATCATGGATGCGAGTATCGTCAAAGCAGCCGGCACGATTATTGGCTCGCTAGACGGGCCTTTTTGAATAGCTACCATTTCTGCGAGGAAAACAGCAATGGATTCAAATTTAGGCTCAGGAGATCAGTTAAGGAGATAAATGAGGCTGCAATGGGAGCTGTTGTTGACTTTCGTCAAGGAATTATGTCAAAGAGGAAGTTCGCTGTTAGGGTTTTCAGGATTAAGATTATTGTACCATCTCTTGTTATAGTCACCATGAAATGTTTTGTTCCATGGTTTAACAAAGTCGACACGACCCAGTGATCCAAGCATACATTTATTGAGGAAAATATTATCGTGTCGCCAAGCCTATTAAGATCATTTTAAATCGATCTTGTTATATATCATTATATATCATGTATTTTATATAGCAAATCTACCAACATACAATTGTTATTTCCCATTAGGATTGTCCGGCCTGAATTTTTCCATTTCTTATTTCGATTTTATTTTTTATTTTTTAATTAATACTAAACCCTAACTCATTTAATATTAATCATATTAAAAAATTATGAATCTTTTAATAAAAAACTTTTGGAGTCGCCACTCGACCAAAGTTAAGAAAAAAGAAATCGTAATCAATTAAGTGGATTGATTACGATTCAGCTACTGGTTTTTTATTTCAATTTGATAAAAGTTAAAGGGTTTTGAATTTGAGAGCTAATATATTCAACTTTAACGGGTACCACTATTACATTTTCAAAATTAGGCTTATTTTTCACAATTATCTTTTTCTTTTTAATACTTTTAAGAAAATTAAAAAAATTTAAGTTTTTATAGATTTTAACATCACTACGAAAGTATTTACGTATCTGCTAGTCAGGATTAGACGACTGTAATTCTTTTCGAAAATTTTAGTATATTGGTTTATTTTTGTTTTAAAGCTGACCGAGTTTACGTTGTTACTGATTTAGTTTATTCAAATAAAATCTAAAGGGTCTTAATTCTCAAATGTTTTTATTTTTACAAAAAACTCTCTAAACGTCCTATTTTTTTAAAAAGGGTCTTTTATTAATTTTTATTTAAAAAATAATAATTTTCTAAATGAGAAATTCTAAAAGAAAAACTTAAAGCTAAAAGAATCTCCTAAGCTTTTATATATATATATATATATATATTACTATTAAACAACTATTTACGTAAATAAATAAATATAATATAATATATTTAATAAATATAATATTAAAAAAAGAAAAAAACTCAAAACCGAACTTGATTTGGCTGTCCGCGGTAGTAAAGTTACTCGCCGATCGAGAGAGAGCGTGTTGCAGCTGCGGTTGTGCTGGAACTCGCGTGTGGTTGCTTGAAGATTGGTTGTTAGGCTATAGAATTGGTGGCTAGTCGCGTGGATGGGGGTGTTTTCTGGTCAGAACTTGATGGAATGGACTGTGAAATTATGTAGTTGTGTGAAGTGCAGCTGTACGTAGTGGGGGAGTTTCCAACCGATGTGGTCTGCTACAGTATGGCGTGAATTGGGTGCTGCGAGTGGACAGACATGATCGGCATGTAAGTGTTAAGTGCTATGGACATGCAGTGGCGTGATGACTGTGGACTTGCGCTGTGCTTCAGTGTAACGCTGGATAGTGCAATGGAGACGCCGTCAATCGTGGCTACGTGTGTTCGGCAGTGAGGGCTGTTCGTCGTGCGAGAGTGTGGGGCATTAGCTGCTTGGTTTGTGTTGTGGCTATGCGCGGAGTAGTCGGGTTGCGCGACTGGTTGCTGTTAGAATGGATGGGTGCTAGATAGTGCAAGGAGTGGCATATTGTATAGCGTAAAGTGAATTGCGAAATGGTGTTCTGGCGTGCCGAAGTGCAGTATACTGATCGTGAATGAAGCAGTGCGGTGAAGTGGCATGGATGTTGGGTTAACAGTGGAAGGTAGAGGTTGTGTTCGTGCAATGGGATGTAGTTGACGTACTGGATCAGATAGATGTGGCGTGGTGTGAACCATATGTACAGCAAACGAAGAGTGACGTGGCTGATTGTGTTGTGAATTTGGCCGTGGGATATGTGTGAGTGAGTGGCATGCTCAGGCAAAGGGAGGATGGGCGTGGCATGTTGACTGATCAATGTTGGCGTCGGTGCGCATATGCTAACCGTGCGTGTGTGATCAGCGTAGAGAGGACAGTGGCTACTGCGTGTCGTACAGCAAGGTCGTAGACAGCAGCAGTCGGTCGGAAAGTGCTGCTCATGAAGTGAACACGAATAGCGTGTCAGCTGTTGGATTGTAAGGTAAGTGTGTGATTCAACTGTGCGGTGACTGCTGTTGCAGTGAAGAGTATGTGGAATTGTGTTGTCAATGCATCAAGTGATCAGTGGAAGTGTGTAATCGCCTCCTTTTTTTTCTATGCCGTACCAATAATATATATAAAGTTTGAAAAATAAATCAATTTTAAAATAGATTTGAATCTTTTATATCAATTTAAATTTGATTTGATAAAAATTAAATTAGATTTGAATTTTTTATATAGATTTAAATTGAATTTTATTAAAATTAAATTAGATTTGAATCTTACAAATTTTTATCGCATTTGATCCAAAATATTTGATAAAAATATATTTGAATCCCGTACGCTTAATCGATTTTCATAAAATGAAAAAAAGAAAAATAAAGGGCACATATGAGTCTAGTGAGATTCAAACTTGTGATCTTAAGCTAATCTAATATCAATATTCAAATACTTATCTGTTAGGTCGTTGACATGTGCCTTGATATTTAATGCAATTAAATTGTATTTAAACTATATAACTTTCTAAAACTATTTGAACCAAGTTAAAATCAATTGACCCTAAACCATTTTTTCTTTCTAAAAATCTACTTTAAAAAAAATTTATGATTTTTCTTAATTTTTTTTATATTTTTATCATTTTTCAATTTTTTTTATTTTTTATTTTTGAATTAGGACCTTTTTAGCAAAATTGAGTGTTTATAATTGTTCCTCTTTGTGGTAAAATTTAAGTAAAACTTTACCAAAAAAATAAAAATAACACCATTTTTGCCTTGAGGATAACTCTATCCGAATAAACGCTACGACTAGCTAGCTATTCTAGGTCTGATCTATTAAGAAAACAACAAAAAAACTCAAAAAGTAAGGTGGCAAGGGTAACACCTCTATGGGTTGATTATCCTAAATGAATAGATGAAGCGCTCTTTGAGTTGGCTAAAACCCTAAAAAGATATTGAAAACTTGATTGTGCTTTTTATGGGCTGACTAACAAAGATGGTTAAAGTGCTCCTTGAGTTGACTAAAACCTTCAAGAGAAATTAAGAAGTTGGTCGTGCCCCTTATGAACTGATTAACCAAGGTAATCAAAGCGCTCATTGAGTTGGCTAAGTCCTTAAAGAGATATTGAGAACTTAGTTATGCTCCTTATGGGCAGACTAATCAAAGCGGACGAAGTGCTCCTTGAACTGGTTAAGATCTTAAAGAGATATTGATGACTTAGTCATGTCCTTTATGAGCTAACTAACTAAGGCGAGCAAAGCGCTTTTTGAGCTAGCTAAGACCCTAAAGAGATACTGAAAACTTGGTCATGCTCTCTATGGGCTGACTAACCAAGGCGGGCGAAGCATTATTTGAACTAGTTAATATCCTAAAGAGATACTAAAGACTTGGTCGTGCCTCTTATAGGCTAACTAACCAAGATAAGACGGATAAAGCGCTCCTTGAGCTAGTTAAGACCTTAATGAGATATTGATAACTTAGTTGTGCCTCCTATGGGCTAACTAACTAAAACGAGCGAAACGCTCCTTAAGTTGACTAAGACCCTAAAAAGATATTAAAGACTTGGTTGTGCCCCTTATGGGTTGACTAACCAAAGCGAACGAAGTGCTCCTTGAGTTGGTTAAAACTCTAAAGAGATATTAAAAACTTAATCGTACCCCCTATAGGCCGATTAACCAAGATAGGCGAAACACTCTTTGAGTTGGTTAAAACCCTAAAGAGATATTAATAACTTAGTCGTGCCCCCTATGGGCTAACTAATCAAGGCAGGCAAAACACTATTTGAGCTAACTAAAACCTTAAAGAGATATTAAAGACTTGGTTGTACTCGTTATGGGTTGACTAATCAAGGCGGGCGAAGCACTCTTTAAACTAGCTAAGACCCTAGAGGGATATTGAGAACTTGGTCATGCCCCCTATAAGTTGACTAACCAAGGCGGGCGAAGCGCTCCTTAAGTTAGTTAAGACCTTAAAGAGATGCCAATGACTTGGTCGTGTCTCTTATAGGTTAACTAACCAAGGCGGGTGAAACGCTTCTTAAGATAGCTAAGACCCTAGAGAGATATTGAGAAACTTAGTCGTGCCCCCTATGGATTGACTAACCAAGGCGAGTGAAGTGCTTTTTGAGTTGGCTAAGATCCTAAAGAGATATTGATGACTTAGTCGTGCCCTTATGGGCTGATGACCAAGATGGGCGAAGTAGTTCTTGAGCTGGTTAAGACTTTAAGAAGATATTTAAGACTTGGTCGTGCTCCTTATGGGCCAACTAACTAAAGCTAGTGAAGCGCTCCTTAAGCTGGCTAAGACCCTAAAGAGATATTGAGAACTTGATCATACCTCCTATGGGCTGACTAACCAAGGCAAGCGAAGTACTCCTTGAGCTGACTAAGACCTTAAAGAGAATAGGTAAAGTACTTCTTGAGTTAGCTAAGACTCCAAAGAGAATGAATAAAGCACTTCTTGAACTAGCTAAGACCCTAAAGAGAAGGGGATTGGGACAGCGATGTATAAGCTGGTTGAAACCCTAAAAGTCAATACAGATAGGGATAATGCTATATGAGTTGGCTCTAGATACCTAAGAAAATGAAAAAAAGGGTAAGTATCCTATGGACTCGCTAAAACTATGTATGACAATTGAAAGTAAAATTGAAGAACATGACTGATTCGATTAAACTCTTGATTTGAGAAATTTACAAAGGAGGACATTGGTGAAGACTGTTTATGAATTGAAGATTTAGCTACCAGGGATGACAGGGATTTGAAAATGAATGGAAAAAACTCTTAATCAGCCTTTACTTTCTCTCCCTCTTTTCCTTTCTTTTATTTCCTTTCTCTCTTTCTTCCTCTTTTTCTTTATTTTATATCTGTTCTCATCTTCTTTTTTCTTGAAAGTTTGCTAATGGATACCAATTCTTATTTAAAAAGCAAATGCTATAACCATGTAAGATATCTCATATCTGTCCCAGTTTCTAGCCTTGATACTGAGCTTTTTGGATAGGCCTTAAACATTCATTTCTTAAGGAAAAGGTAACTCACAATTAGCCTAGTTGAAGAGAACTTCCTTACGCACTCTTGATCTAGGTTTCACTTTTGATTACTTTTTCAAAAATTATAGTCCCATTTGCAAGTGATATGCTTTGATCAATCTATTAGGTCTTTTTGGGTTCCACATTATAAATTAAGCTTTTGGGTTTCAAGAAGGATTAATGAGAGGGCCTATTTTGAAAAAAGTACTTTCATCCAACCCTGTTATGTAAGTCAAGAACCCTTAGGAAAAACTTAGAAATGTACTTGCCCTAGTTTCAAAAATAATTTTTATTTTGAATAAATTACCCCTCAAGATTAGAGATGCTTTGAGTAGGGAGGAATGGTGGGTGGAGAGGTCTCGTATTTAAGATTCAAGTGGATAGAAAGGTTTTATGTTCATGATTTGGAGTGTAATTCTAAAATGAATATGGGGTTTTGTGTTTGTGTTTAAGAATATGATTCAGCTACTTGTGTTTATGGAGCAACTTAGGCTTTTAGGCCTTCTTTGGTTAGGACTTTTCTCAAGCCTAATGTTTAGTCCTTTCTTTCTTTTTCTTTCTTATGGTTTTTTTTTTCTTTTCTCTTTTTTTCTTTTTTCCTCTTTCTAACTTTGCCCCATTATTTCTTGCTTTTGTTTCCCTATAAGTAATTATCTCTTTTGTCGATTCTTTATCTTTAGATGAATCAAGGCCCTAAATCCATAGATTTCGAGTATATAGGCTTAGGTATGATATATGTGGTCTTGAGATGTTTGGCTCTTCTTTAGAGGAAACAATTTATCAAAAACAAAAGTTATCATTGAATTGTTGTTACTAAGATAAGCATAAACTGGTTTTTAACTTTCTCTCCTAATCAACGACCCTAACCTCCAAATTGCTCCACTATGAGGTGGTTTTTTGACAGGGTTTATATTTGAAAGTACTCCAAATCGGTTCAACGGGGTTAACAAAGGATAATTGTGTTTAGGATTTGAAAATGAATGTTTAACTTCATTTCGGTCTACATATCAAATTCAAAATTGACCTCATTTAAGGAATGAGTCCAAAATATTCTCACTATGATGTCTCTCAACTCTCAAAATGTTTAAGGATTAATGTATAGGATATAGCTCGCCCCTTTCCATTCTAAACTTTTCAAGAGTGAGTTACCAAGTCCCTCAGTAAGAGCTTATGTTGATTTGCCCTAAGGTGGAGATTGACCTTGCTCCTTAATTTCTTGAAAAATGCCTCCAGTTACAAAACGATATCTTTCATTTGATTTGAATTCAAAATTAGATTGCAACCACCAAATATCTAAACTTTTTGTGTTCTAGCTAAAATTGTTCCTTAGCTCTCATGTGCAAATTCAAGCCTAGTTCTTTAAAGTCAAATGGGCTAACATCAACATCTTTTGAAATGGAAAGGACTATGAATTGCCCTTTTCTTTTTCTTTTTTTTTTTTGTATCAGGGATCAAGCTTAGGATGGTGTTTCATAGTCTCTTGTTTTGACTTGATTCATGTTTGGACTTGATGGACTAAGAGTTTTGGGTTGCTTCGGCTACCTCGATGGGCTAAGGGTTCATGTTTGGTATGTTACCTAAACAGGCTATGTATTTAAGTTAGCTGTCTTAATAGCCAAGTGATTGTGTTTATCCCAAGCCCCATAACGATTTGTAACCATTAGCAACTTTCTTTTTTCTTCTTTTCTTTTTTTTTTTTTTTTTTTTTTTGAAAGAGAGAGAGAAAAAGTTAAGGCCTTTATGTTATAGAGACCGAGTAATCAAATTATAAATGAGGAATTGATTACTTAGGATTCTACATATAGACCTACATAATTTATTTACCTATAAAACAACACTACTGAGGGTCTATTTACAAAAGAGGAATCCTATTTATTCTAATTGAGAAAGTATATTTACAAAGTGCTAATCTATTTAAAAGAATGAATATTTCTGGTTGGTAGAATACTAAGTAAAATGGTAACTACCTAAAATTATTTTACAGGTTCAATTCTTTTCGTTTTTTTTTTTATTATTTACTCTACGAGGGTTAGGCTCAGCTGATGTGAGCCCAAACAAAAAACAACAAATTTAGGCTCTCATAGATGTATTAAGGCCTGTACTAAAATAATATTTACAAGGGTCTTTTATAAGGACAAAATGGGCCCAATTTTATTCTTAAAAAATTCTTCCTTATCTGAGCTGAAAAGTCGGAACCACATCTAAAATAATTTTTTAGGCCAATGAGATGGGTGGATATGGATCTGTTTGAAAGCCCCTTGACTCGATTACAATCTATTTTAAACTTTACATGAAATTATTACAAGATATTTACAAGGAAATATTACAACTAGACTACACAAGGAAAATGTAAGAAAGTATAGCTTCACAATTGCCCTTGTCCGTTTAGGATTGCCACATCATGGTTTCATGTAATTTTTGAGAAAAAAGGTTTTTATGCATATAAAGGGTAGGTTCTAAAGGTCCTTAATTTCTGCGACTACCGTATTTTTCAAAGTAACGGTTTTGTAGTCACATCTAAACTTAAGTGGGGTAGCTTGATTGGCTCCGAAAGGTGTTAAGGTGATTGCCCCACAACATCCGAAGCTTACATAATAACTTCCTTCCAAGGTCCTAAGGCGGCTTGGTTTTGATTGTATTTACCATGTATTTGTGATATAGAAAATAAAATAAACCCCAAAACAACCCTCTTAAATGAGCTACAACAAACATATTAATATATAAAAAAATAAAATAATAATCGACTCAAGAATTAAAAAAAAAAAAATTTCTAACTTTGGTAAATTTTAGTAGCTAGCCCCCTTAATGGCATCCCTAGTGGAGTCGCTAAACTGCTAAGTCTAAATTTTTCGATTTCTTATTTCGATTTCATTTCTCATTTTCTGATTAATATTAAATCCTAACCCATTTAATATTAATCCTTGACTAAAAAAATTGAGAAATTCCGGTTATTTTAATTAAAAACTTTTGGAGTCACCACCTAACTGAAGTCGGGGGAAAAAAAATCGCAATCAATTAAGTGGATTGATTACAATTCAGCTACCAGTCTTTGATTTCAATTTGATAAAAATTAGAGGGTTCTGAATTCGAGAGCTAACCTATTAAAATCTAATGGGTATCACTATCATTTTTCCGAAATTAGGCTTATTTTTCACAATTATCTTTTATATTTATATATATTTTTAAGAAAATAAAAAAAAACCTAAGTTTTTATAGATTTTAACGTCACTTTGAAAGTGCGTATGTATCTAATAATTAGGATTAAATGACCATAATTCTTTTTAAAAATTTTAGTATGTTGGTTTATTTTAATTTTAAAACTAACTGACTTTACATTGTTACCGATTTAATTTATTCAAATAAAATCTAAAGAGTCCTGATTCTTAAATGTTTTTATTTTTATAAAAAACCCTCTAAAAGTCCTTTTTAAAAAAAAAAAAAATTTATTAATTTTTATTTTTTAAAAAATAATTTTTTAAATAAGAAATCCTAAAAAAAACTAAACGCTAAAAAAATCTCCTCAACTAATATATATATATTACTATTAAACAACTACCTACATAAATAAATAAATATAATATAATTTATATAATATTTTACAAAAGAAAAAAACACAAAACCGAACTTGATTTGGCTATCCGCAGTAGTGGAGTTACTCGCCGGTCGAGAGAGAGGGTATTGCAACTGCAGTTATGCAGGAGCTCGCACATGGTTGCTCGAAGATTGGTCGTTGGGCTATAGCATTGGTGGCCAGTTGCGTGGATGGGGGTGTTTTCTGGTCGAAACTTAGCGCAATGGACTATAAAATTATGTCGCTGTGTAAAGTGCAACTGTATGTAGTGGGGGAATTTCTGACTGATGTGGTATGCTGCAGTATGGCATGAATTGGGTGCTGCGAGTGGACAGACGTGTTTGGTGTGTAAGTGTTGAGTGCTGTGGATGTACAGCGACGTGATGACTGTGGACTTGCACTGTGCTTTAGTGTAACGCTAGACGATGCAGTGGAGACACTGTAAATCGTGGTTGCGTGTGTTCAGCAGTGAAGGCTGTTCGTCGTGCGAGAGTGTAAGGTGTTAGCTGCTCGGTCTGTGATGTGGCTATGCGTAGAGTAATCGGGTCGCACGTCTGGTTGCTATTGGAGTGGATGGGTGTTGGACAGTGCAAGGAGTGGCATATTATGCAGCGTAGAGTGTGTTTCGAGATGGTGTTCCAGCATGCTAAAGTGTAGTATGCTGATCGTGAATGAAGCAGTACAGTGAAGTGGTGCAGATGTTGGGTTAACAGTGGATGGTGCAAGTCGTGTTCATGTAATGGCGTGTAGTTGACGTGTTGGATCAGTTGGATGTGGCGTGGTGTAGACCGTGTGTACAGCGAACGAAAAGTGGCGTGGCTGATTGTGTTGTGAATTTAGCCGTGGGATATGTGTGAGTGAGCTGTGTGCTCAAGCAAAGGGAGGATGGGCGTGGCATGTTGACTGATCAATGTTGGCGTCAGTGCGCATGTGTTAACTATGCATGTGTGATTAACGTGGAGAGGACAGTGGCTATTGCGTGTTGTGCAGCAAGATCGTAGACAACAGCAATTGGTCGAAAAGTGTTGCTCGTGAAGTGAACAATAGTGGCGTGTCAGCTGTTGGATTGTGAGGCTAATGTGTGATTCAACTTTGTGGTGACTGCTGCTACAGTGAAGAGTGTGTGGAATTGTATTGTTAGTGCATCAGGTGATCGGTGGAAGTGTGTAATTGTCTGTCTTATTTTTTTAATGCCGTGCAAATGATATATATAAAGTTTAAAACACAAATCAATCTTAAAATAGATTTAAATATATTTTAATTCAAATCTAATTTGATAAAAATCAAATTAGATTTGAATCTTTTATATCGATTCAAATCCAATTTAATAAAAATAAAATTAGATTTGAATATCACAAATCTTTATCATATTAAATCCAAAAGATTAGATGAGATTAGATTTAAATCTTGTACGCTCAATCAATTTTCATAAAATGAAAGAAAGAAAGAAAAATAAAAAACCTATATGTGCCTAGTGAGATTCAAACCTATAACTTAAGTTAACTAATATCAATACTCAAATGTTTATCCGTTAGACTATTAGTTTGTATTTTAATATTTAGTGCAATTAAATTGTACTAAAACTACAAAACTTTTTAAAGCTATTTAAACCGAGCTAAAATCAATTGATCATAAATCGTTTTTTCTTTCCAAAAATCTACTTTCCTAAAAAATATTTATGACTTTTTTTCTTTTCATTTTTTTGTATTTTTATCATTTTTCAATAAATTTATTTTATTTAATTATTTATATTTATTTTTGAATTAAGACCCCTTTAAAAAAAATAAGTGGGTAAAAATTAGGTGTCTACAAGGATTTGTATCGACCCATTTGCTTATAGATATTTTGCAGCCTCGTTCTTGTAAAAAGTCAGATGAATGAAATTTGACATTCTGACTAAAAAAAGAGGAAAAGAAAATGAGAGGTCATAGTATATCACATTCCATTTCTACCACATTTGGTGCAAGTAATTTTAAGAGATAAAATTGAGTTGCTTTATGGGTTCTATTACACTCCGAAGCGGTAAAGTTGTAATAATCCCGCCATGCAAACCATTTTAAGATAGAAGCTGACCATACACTGTCATTTTAGACTTGATTACATAAGGCATTCATGACTAATTAGCTTTAAAGTAAACAGTTTATAAATTAAATAAATTATTTATCTAAGAAAGTATGAAAACATATATATACACTAGGATTTAAATATTATAAATAATGTTTGCAGGGTTTCATTATCTTATACTTCTTAGGTAATACATTATATGAAAATGAAGAATTCTAAATAAAAGCTAAGACTTTAAAGATATATCTGTTCTTTAGATACATTTCCATACTCCCCAAGATCCAGCAGTTGCTAGCCTCAAGATAAATATAAGCCGCTTCCTAACTAACACCTACAACAATATTTATAGGGATATGAACAACCACATCTTAATAAGTTAGGATGGAGACTTACAACTATATATCAAACATAAGCAAGGTTATAAATCGAATTAGTTAGATGTAATGCATATTTAAGCAAATGCCATTGTACGATATTGTCCAGTCCGTCATGAGATTAAAAAAATTTCACTCGCTTTAATCCGGGTTGAGGAGTTTCCATTTAATGCAATGGCTTATAACCAAACTTAAGCTTGTACAATAGAGACACTACTCCTCATGCAACTATCTTCGAACCATTGCCTTCACCCTTACTACAACCTCCTCATCTATCACTTAATTCAATTAAGGATGAAGAAGGAAATAATTATACTATGCAACACTATTCCTTTTAAAAGGGTTAGTATCCAGAAAATCCTAACATTCCCCTAATGGGTTGCTATGCGAATCTAGTTTAAATTTATGAGTCAAATATGTAATTAAATCTGGTTTAAGGTGCTCAATCATTTCAAACAAATCACACAAATACAAGTTAGAGCAACAAATCAAAATCATATTATTAGCTTAGAATAAGCACATGTATATAACTAACTATCTAATAGACATAATCAAGTACAATTTCAAGCCTCTGAATACTATAAATTAGTACTTTGAAATACAGTAACGTATTGATCCTAACTTATCTGAATTTTTTGCTTACTCACTCAAGGTACGACTCGTGCAGGCCATTGCCAATAATCCTTATAATACAAATGTTGATTTAGTTTCCTAAAACTACCATAGATATGTTTTGTTATGTAATTTAGATTATGAGTATCTTTGGTTTATGATTTTCTTACATTTAGTGATTTAGGTTTAAGTCTTTTAGAATTACTTCTCTTGTTTAGCCAAGTCTCAAATTTATTTCTTGTTTTAACTAGGGTTTCGACTTCTGAATTAAATTCTATTATAGGAATAATCTACATTTGACGTGATCGCTTATACATATGTATAGATATACATATAAGCTTTAAATCATAGGTTTTAAGTTTAGGATTATAATTTTATGCATTTATTCAAATTCTATATCTCCTATAACCAAATTAATTTCCGAATCAATCTCTGAATTCAATTTTGTTTTAGCTTCTTATTATTGTTTTTATTTATGAACTCGAGGAATTCTTCTTGAACTAAAATGTCAGATTCATCTAATTATGTTTGATTATCCTAAATCTACATTTTAGCTCCCAATCAGTATTTCGATCAGTATGGTATACTACGTTCCTAATTTTATTACTAAATCAACTCTCGAAGTAAGAAAATTTTTTCATTTTTCATATAATTATCGTAATTTAAGTTTCCTACCAAATTTATTACATGATTCTATTATTATTATATTATCAATTTTATTCTAATATTTTCTATTTGTTATATTTCTAATTTCACATATTATGTATTATTATATATTATTTACTTATTTTACTTATTTAACATTTTTAACACTACATACATCATCCTTCACTACCATAACATGTTAAGATGTTTAATTATATTCTAAATCAAAATTTATACCTAATTAACTCCCAAATCACAAAATTAACTTAATTATACCAATTTATCCCATTTTCATCACATAATACATACTTTTAATATTCTAAATACTATCGATATCATACTACATTAGTAATTAACATCCTAAAACACCTAATTACATACTAAAACAATAATTATTCGATTAACCATTAATTAACCCGAAAAATCACTAATTATATATATCTTTTAAAGGCCTAAAAATTACTTAAAATTTTCAAAAATTCGTTTTTGAAAAAGAGTTTCATAACACTGTTATACATCCCTTAAATAGTCTACACAAAAATTTTCAGCTTAAAACTACACTCTTAAGGCTATTTATTTCTAAATCGAAATATGCTCAAGTTTACGAGATTTTTTAAGGACAGCATATTTCTAAATATAAATTCATCGAAATAAATTTTTTTCCTAAATCTACATACTTAAAAACCTTAGAATACCAAATTTCATAATTTTCTAAATATATTTAATATTTTTACAAAATTAGATTAGAAATTAGACTCACCTATCTGATCTACTTCCAGCCACCAACGGTAGCTCCATGTGTGTCAGCTAGGTTAGGTGGTGGTGGTGGAGTGTGGTGGTGTGGCAGTACAGTAGCGGCGATTCAGTTTTAGTTGGTTGTAGGTCGTGGGTTTGACCTAAATGCTCTAATTGCATAGCTTTTTTTGTAAATTTTGTAAATAAACCCTAACATTCACTCTTTTTGTTATCTCTAATTTTTCTACTCTCCTAACTTACTAACTAAGCTTCTGAAAAAATTTAGGTATTTATAGTGTTGCCTAGGATTTTTATTCTCATTAAATTGACTTGACATTGGCTTTATCTTATCCTTAGTCTATTTTCTATTTGTTAAATTTTAATTGGTTGATTTTTTTTCTTCTATTTCCAAGTTACCACGACCAACTTTTGGACATTTCTTCATTTTTCCATATTTTTCTTGATTTTTCTTTAATTATTCATGAAATTTCTTTAATTAATTAACATTATTTTGGCATATTTCGCGTATTTTAAGTAATTTTGCATATTTCTATGTAAATTTATATATGAAAAAAATAAATATTCCAAAATATTATTTATGTTATTTCATAATTTTTAGTATGCATATAATTTATTTCTATTGATTCGTTAGTTATTAGAACTTGTTTTACACGTTTCAGATCAATAATGGGTTATTTATATACAATTCAATATTATAATAATTTATTATTTTATCCTTCATTTTCCTAAATTCAAATTCGTTGAATCACTTTTACTAATATTCTTAACTTCATCGTAAAATTTGTATTTGATCGAACAATTTACTCGATCGTCCTAAATTCTACGAACCATAATCCTGAGTACCTAATTGTGGGGCCTACAAGTTCCTTAGTGTTTTCTTTTTTCCTTTTATTTTATTTTTTTTGTTTTAATAACTACAAAGATTTTAGTATCACATATGAGATGGCATGACACTCCTCCTATAATTGTTGCCTATTTAAAAGGACAATCTTTTGCATATTTACGTAAAAATCATTATAACAAATATGCATAAAATGGTTGCTTTTTTATTTTAAAACTGTTGCTAGTTGAATAATTAAAACTATTACTTTAACTAAACAACTATTGCCTCTACCATTGTAGAAACTGTTACCTTTTATCAAAGGCAATAGTGGTCAAATGTAATGAATACGAAACCATTGCTTCGCTTGATTAAAGGCAATAGTTTTAAATCGATTACATTTTGGTATGGTTGCCAAAAGCATAAAATATTGTAGTGATTGAAAGAGAAATAATTTGTTTAAAATTTAATATAAAGACAAAAGTATTTAAATGAATCAATGAGAATATAAAGGATTTAATTAACTTTGATATCAAATATAGAGGATTTTGAATGTACTTTTTCTAAATTTAACATGTATTTAGGCCTATGGGTATGACTAAGAAAGGAGAAATTGTAAAGAAAATAGACGGATTTCATTCAAAGTAGTGTGAAGGTTGATTTTATGTTATGTTTGATTGGATTAATGAATTGATGTTGGAGTAGAGAGAATATTCCACAAAGAATATTTTACGTTCCATGTTGAGTAAACATTGTAATTGGAAAATAATATGAGCTTAGGGTCAAATCTACTTATAACCAATTTAGTTTTTTCAACCTGCCATTTACTCAAATTCAATATGAGTTAAGTTTAAACTCAAAACCACTCGAGTTGTTTATTATGTCTAATTTGAGCTTTATAAGATTTACCTTGACTAGTTGACAAGCTTATTCAAATCTGAATTAAGTTTAAGTATTCAATAGTAATTTAATTAAAAGAAATTTATTTTAAATGAATGGTACTTAAATGAGTTTAATTGAGTTAAGCTTAAGAGATTGAATGCCACCTTAAGTCAACTTTAAGCTCAAAATTTAAAGTATAGGTCCAATTTAAACTCTTTAAGTGTCATTTTAAATTGAATTTGGACTTAAAATTCTAAACTCAAGTGAAATTAACCTTTGAAATTTTGAATCATCCTCAATACAATGTGGTTTTGATTGCAAGTCATTTTCCTTAAGTAGGAAAAAAGAGAGAGAGGAAGAGTAGCCCCTTAAATAAGTTTTGGGAAGATTGTTATAAATATCTGCAGATTCCAATCTATATGGTTAAATAAAGGGGGTATTGTTAAGGTGGTGGGACTACTGTGAAAAAGAAATAGCATAACAATAGACATCAAAGATGTTCCTTTAGGTTAAGGTTTCATGTGCGCATGTATCCCTTTGGTTTACATATCACCACGAGTGGTCGTCATATTTGTGGCACACCAAATATTGATTTTTCCTTTTCTATTTTTTCCATTTTGGTTTTTGAGTGTCGGGTAGCAATTGGAATATTTTCAGTTTTAATTGGATAGTAAATATGTTACAATGAGTTTACATAGTTAGTTGTACAAATTATCCTAAAGAAACGCAATATAGCACTAAAAACATAATTTTACTATTCTTATTAGATTTAGTTATAAAATAGTTTAAAAGCAATCCTTCACCATATTATCTCTAATAAATGAGAAGTTCTTAAATAAACGAAGTTGTTAAGCACAAATTATTTACTTTTAACTATAAATATATTAGTCCAAATGTTAAGAAATTCTTTCCTATGAGATAAACATCACTTGTAAATTAACAAAATCCTTACCATAAACCTAATTTTGAAGCTTTAGATATGTAGGATTAGCTATCTTCTAAAATAGAGTTTAAATATTTAAGAGTTCAAAATACATATAAAATCGATCAAGCTATGTGTAGCGATTCCCTAAACCAACATTCCATATTTGCCACTTTTATTTTAAAAGAAAATTATAGTAGAGGGGATTAACATTTAGAGGTAAAACTTCAATAAGAAATCAACGTTTCAAAAAGTTTAAATAAGAGATTAACGTTTTGAAAAGTTTAAATAAAGGATAAATGTTTCACAAAACAGTTCAAATAGAGAATTCATAATAACCAATCTATAAAATTCTTTCAACCATTTTGTGAAATATTGATCTCTTATTTTAACTTTTTGAAATATTGATGTCTCGTTTGAATCATTTTATGAAACATTGATTTCTTATTTGAACTTTTTAAAACGTTAATATCTTATTTGAATTTTGCCCCAAACATTGATATCTTCGTTGTAATTCTCCCTTTATTTTGATTAGTTAAAGTCTCACATTATATGCATATTTTATATTTAAAATATATTTATATCATATCTTAATAAAAATAATATATTTATTTGAAAAAATCACAATAGACATGATAATATATGTGTTTAAATTATTTTAAATAATAATGTAAATACTATTATTTAATTATACATACATGATATATATTCATCGATAGGAATTTCGAAAACACATTTTGCCATAATGGACCCATAATAAGCATCTAAGCATAATTGTTCAATCAAAAGACCAAGGTCGAGTAGCTTAGCATTAGGGATACATCTTTCAGACACATTGTTAAAAGAAAAAATTACTATAACTAAATGATCAAAATAATGGAAAGTTATAAATGGCAAAAAATTGAAAAATGATAATCACCAACTTGAATACTATAGATATCATGACCCAACAGTATCGTTGTCGTGGTAGGTCGCCGTATACCGTATAAAGGTCTATTATCAACCCCCTTGCTGATCATAGGCCTTTCATACGACACACAAGGCTCCTTCCACTCTACGTTACCACTAGGCCTATAGACAAGTAATATAGAGCAATTCGACTAAAATTACTTGTATATTATAAATTAGCTAATTGTGTAGACTCGTGAGACCCACACCAAAAAATATTACAAACAAATGCAGTTCATATCGGAACTGCATTAAATCTGTGTTATGAGCAAAAGCATAAAAGTATCTAAATGTCTATAAATCTATTACAAAATATCCTCTTCGCTCTTTGATCGCTTCAACCCGTCCCTACATGAGACTTACCACGGCATATCTCGGCCTGGATTAGTGAAGAGGTTTTCCTATAACAACAAAAATCTATAAGGGTATAAGCTTACGCTTAGTGAGATAAATATCCTCGTTAGTATCACATGACAAAAATTTATTAGATGTACAATCATATGAATGCATGAACAATCAGTATGCCAAACAACGCATGCAATAACCTAGGAACTGTATATGACTCAGAATTACACTCCCTGAAGTCGGGGTTAGGAGATAATTAACCGACCTAAACCAAAATCCGGGTTCTATACCTTGAGTTTTATTTCATTTGCACTATCGTGCTCATGCCAAAACAAAACTCTCTCTCTCTATATATATATGTGTGTGTGTGTATACTTCCTTTACTGAAATCAAATCATATTTTTAAAATCCCAAGTTTAGCGATGTGGTGGCCTTCGTAATCCACAAACACACGCCCTAAGCAAAAGCCACAAGACTCGACCCTTCGCCGACGGTTAGTGTCTCCCAGCGCCTAGTAAGCCCATTAGCTTAGGATAGAGACTCAATATATATGATGACATAACTAGTGCCCAATCCTGCAGGAAACTCGTATTCCAATGAGTCCCTTCCCATCTTCTACGTAAAGCGGCAGTCGGTGTTATCCGTATGCAATATGGGGAATGTATGATTCATTTTGATTTCTTAATCGTATAAGTGATTAACTCGATTTTCAAGGTGATCAAACAATTTCATTCAATACAATTCACATGTATATATTAGTACAAACAATTCCCATTATTATATATAATTAACAAGTCATCACATTCATCCATAAATTCATACACATGCATCTCCCATATCCCACAAGTATCTAAATTTATATATATAAGTTTAGGTGCATCTATTCTACAAGAAAAATCAAGTAAAGAGTCATTGAGAATTCACTTACTCTGCCATGTGGATCAATCAAAGTAATCCAGAGGCAAGTCATCTCCGTACATGGTGTCCCCTAGTCATTGAAATAATATTTATAAGGAATTGAAATAAACTTAGAAAACTAAGTAAATTTTCCTTAAGTTGTATTCTTGACTAGTTTTCGTAATTTTTCCCGGTTTTTACCTAAAGTTCAACCGTGTATAACTTTTTCCTTTTAAATCCGATTTTTATGATCTTATAGTCAATCTTCATCGTTTTCGAGTGTACTTTAATGTGGTAAGGTTAGATTTTCGAAATGAGGTATACAATTCTATCCATGGGTTAAAACAGTAGCGTTCCTCATGTGTTGGAGTACTTTTGGGCCTTGTTTGGTAAATGAGCCTTTTAATAACTTAAGAAATTCCTTGGGCTTGGTCTTAAGATTTTATCCTAAGCTTAAAATACTCCTTGAGATCAAATTTACAACTTTAATTTATATTCCTAAGGCTAACAACCACTTCTTGGGCCCTTTAGTAGGCTTAAGTTGTTAAATGGGCTTATTTTTTGTTCAAACTAAAGTTAGTGACTTTGGTGGGCTTATGGGGCCTTAGGTGGATTTCTTATGGGCTTCAAAACAACCTCTCTTGATACTTTAAGGTGCTGGTTATAATTTCATTGAAGGCCCAACTTAGAGTTCTAAGCTCGTTTTGAGAGTTTTAGGTTCGATTTTGAGTTTTAGGCTTTATATGATTACCATACTTGCTTTAGTTGATCTTTTCACTTTGTTCATTCACTTTTATCATATTTTTAAGCTTCTTTTTCCCACGTTCTAGATCTGTTCATGATGGTTCCAAAGGGTCCTCATTTGGTTTTTCAACTTATTTCATCATTTCCTTAAATTTAGGTGGTAGATTATGCACTTAATTACTTGTGTCCAAATCTTAACTTAACTTTTCTTCCATAAGATGATTCTTTAACTCATGCTCTACTCAAAGAAATAGAAGATCTTATACTTAATACAACTTCCATATCATAGCTCATGTCATACAAAGTTGGTTTCTTTATAAAACTTCATGTGATGGATTTTTCCTTAACTTAAGTCTAGATTTAAGCATGTTTAACTTAACGGAAATAAAATTAACATTCAAATGACCTTTGAACCCTCACATCCAGCATGTTCATCTTCCATTCAAGTTCTTGTTTCAAGATTTTCTCAACTTACAATCTTTCATTCAAAGTCTTAAACAAGTCTCTTTACAAAATACCAACTTTACATGCTCATATTTCAACTTCATATAAGGGTTTCATGAGTTTGTTTCTTAAAACGGTTTTTGGTATTATAACAACTTAAACCTTACTTATATCTTCAAAAAATCAAAGTCTCTTAACATAAATATTGATCTATATATCACAAGAAACACTTACTTGTCCTTAAAGCAAAATATGGTGGTTGTGCACTAGGGTTCCAGTTAAGCTTTTAACTTTGCCTCCTCCTTTTTGCCACCTTTTGAAAACCTGAGTTGTTTGATCTTTTGGAATGGGATTTATGGAAGGTTCTAATGGTCTTAAAAGGTCTTAGATAGTGAAAGAAAATGACGCAAGAATAAGAGGAGAAGTTGTCGTGAGTGAAGTTGGAAAAATGGAAGAAAAGTTGATTTTGTGGGGTAAGGTGGTTTCTCCCTTTTATGCTTGTTTCAAAGGAGAGAAAGAAGATGTGAAAGTGAAATTGAAAGTAAGAGAAGTAAGGGGAAAAGTGCCTGGTTGGAATTGAGAGAGAATAAGTGTTTAAATATCTTGAAAGTATTGTTTTATAGCTTACACAAAATTAACAATTGCAACTATTGATGATGTAAGCATTAAGGGGTGAATAGTGATGTATAAGAGAAAGTGATTGATGGTTGAATGACAAGTATATGGCTCCCCTTTCTTCCTTGTTTAGATTTGCCATTTAAAGTCTTTTTAGGCCATAGAGTGGTCTTGTCTCATTTAATGAAGTTAGGCATATGAAATCTTGTGAAAAATTGTCTATATGTAGTATAAGTGAAGGGGTGATAAGAAAAATGTCTTATCACTAAGTTTTGATAAGTTATCGATTGATAAATGATTTCAACTCTTAATTGATAAGTTATCTAAAGTGATTGGTTGATCTACTTATTGAAGTGTAAGGCTTAGGCATGAAGATAAGGGAATGGTCTTATAGAAAATTGTCTTATAGAAAATTGTTTCAGGGTTTTCATCTTGTATTGTTTTGTAATTTATGATTTGATTTTTATAAAATTGTGAAATTTTCTAAAGTTGAATGAAAATATTCAAATTAAATTATCAATTAATTATTTAAGGTTAAAATTCCTTAATGGTTTTAAGGTTTAGGGTTTTAAGTAGCTTTAGAGCTTGCAATTCTTCAAGCTCAGGTTTTATCGACAATTGGCTTTTGAATTGTAAAAATTTAATTCGTTTCTAAATATAAACTTAAGTTTTTGGTTTAGTTAATCTTTGGGAATGTTCGGAAAGTACTCTTAATCAAGTCGTAGGCCCACTGTCTTAGGCCCACTAAAAGTAGGGTTTACAATAGATGAGAGGTTCTAATTAGAGTGGTTATGTGTGAGTTACACAAGTATTGTGTTACATGTGGCTTAGAAGTAGTGGCATATAAATGACATTCAATGGGATGATTAGAGAGAGAATAACAAAGAGGAGGAACAGATAATGTTGGAGTCTTAAATGCACATCATCCCATTGAGTGTTATCTCCATATCATTACTCCAAAGCCATATATAACATGATACTCGTGTGACTTGCACGTGATCGCTTTAGTTAGAACCCCTCATCTATATTTTGGCAACTCTAGTAGGGAACTTTTATTACACTGTCATATCTTTTGGGCTTAAGAATGCAAGAGCTACTTATTAAAGGACAATGACCGCTATATTCCATGACATAATGTTTGACTTCATGGAAGATTATATTGATGACAAAGTCATTAAATTAAGGTGAACACCTAAACACTTGATACATTTAAAAAAGGTCTTTAAGTGATGCTGACTGTATAAGTTGCACATGAACCCATTAAAGTGTATATTTAAGGAAGCATCTGGAAAATTCCTTAGATTTGTCATTCACAAATAAGGGATCGATTTTGATTTAACAAAGATGTAACCCATATAGTCTTTGCCCTCGCCTACTAACTCGAAGGAGTTAAAGGCCTTTATTGGGAAAGTTTCTTATATCGGATGATTCATCCTAACATTAATGGAAATTTCACATCCCTTACAACAACTTATGAAGAAAGGAGCACCATTTGAGTATGTACAACCATAAGAAGAGGTCATCTAGAGAATAAAAGAGGTACTTACTTCTCTACAAACAATGACAATGCCTATTAAAGATTTACCGATAACCCTCTATCTAACATCCACTAATAGGTCCATTGGGGCTTTAGTAGCATAACATCTAGATGGTAAAGAGCGACCAGCCTACTACTTAAGTTGATCCCTCCAAGGAGGTGAGACCAACTACTTAGCTTGCGAGAAGCAATATCTTGCGCCAGTATTTGTTATGTAGAAATTATGCCATCACTTCTTGCTATATAAGGTTAACCTTATCATTCACTCAGATCTATTGAAGCACTTATTATCACGATCAGCTCTCTCAGGCAAAATTGCAAAATAGTTGCTCCTTTTGTTGGAATTCGACGTTACAGTTATGCCACCTAAGGTTATTAAATCTTAAGCTCTAGTAAATCTCTTAACTCAATTTCCTACAACACATGGGATTCATACCTAAGATACGATTTCCACAGAATTCTATGAAGACTCCATAAGAGCAAAAGCAAATGGAGAATAGCAAGTGTAGTTTGATGACTCTTCTAATAACACTAGATGAGAAGCTGGAGTGGTATTAACATCTCTTGAAGGCTAAAAGATACCTCTAACTTTTAAGTTGGACTTCCACTATACCAGCAATGAAGCTGGGGATGAAGCTATCTTGCTTGGACTTGCTTAAACTCATTTTTACACAAAAATGCTAGAGCATCTCACTTATGTATACATCGTGATTCAAATTTGATCATCAGACAAGCCAATGGTGAATTTGCTCTTAAAGACCTAGCACTTGCACCTTATAGGGCTACAATGCATGCTTTAGTTAGAAAATTCACTTTAATAAGATACGAGCATACTAAATTATCCACCAATCACTATGCGAATGTACTAGCAACATTAGCCTTGAAAGTTCCCATTCAAACTACAGAAAACAATTGAATGTCTAAGTCATTAAAAAGTCCATCCCTTGTACATCCTTGCAACTATTGGACGAAGAGGAGGAAGCATAGGCCAACTGGCGCACTCCCATCAAGGCACAATTGGCACATCTCAATATAGTTTCTGTTGTAAACTTAAAAAATTTTACTAGTATAAATGGCGTCTTGTACTTTAAACTTCCAAAGGGCATTCTTTCTCAATGTATTTGTGCAAAGCAAGCTGGTTTAAAGCTAGACAAGTACCACAAGATTTGGTGTAAAGAAAAAGGGCCTCTCCTGTATCATCGCATTTAACATGTGGGTTATTACTGGTTGATAATGTCTAAAGATGCTTCTTAAGTACAAATGAGCTACCCAAAGTATTCTAAACTTTCTGATTAAGGAGAATGCAACTTTGTAGCAAGCATCGACGACTAGAGACACCCATTTATTGATTACTTAAAGAACAATGTATTATTTACTAACAACATAGTTGTCCGATTAGTAAAGCAAAAATCAAAGAAGTACATCATGCATGAGGACGAGTTATACAGGAAATCGAATATGGGAAAGCCACTTAGGTGCATAGCACCACCTAAAACAGAGACTATTTTATCCAAGGCACATTTAGGAAAATGTAGAGAACATCAAGGAAATTATACCATCATTTACTCGATATGGGATATTACTGGCCTTCTATGAAAAATGACGTTTTCAACTTTGCCAAGAAGTATGTCACATGCTAACAACATAATGATGCAATCCATGCTCCTATTCTTGTATTGCATAGCTTGACTACTCTTAGCCATTTTATACTTGGGCATTTAATTCGATTAATCCTATATACCCACCATCTAAGGGGTGCATATGGATTCTTGTGGGTATAAAGTGCTTTACTAAATAGGTAGAAGCAATCCCATTAAAGAAGGCAACAAGCCTAACAGTAACAAGATTCATAAAAGAGAATATCATTTGTTGCTTTAAAATCCTTCGGCATATCTTATCTAATAATGACACTTCCTTTATCAACTCATATGTATGACAATTGCTAGCTTCATATGGCATTGATCATGTGAAGTTCATACCTTATTATCCTAAGGGAAATGGCTGAACGGAAGTAACAAACAAGAGTCTCTTGATGGTGCTTAGTAGGATAGTTCATGAAAATCACAAAGAATAGCATGACAAGTTACCATTAGTGCTATGGGCTTACAGAACATCCAAGAAAGGTCCGACACAGGTCACACCCTTCTCTTTGGTATATGGATCTAAAGCAATGATGCCTCTAGAGGTATTAGTTCCATCTGCATAATTGACCATCAATGCCAACCTAAAGGCAGACACTTTACGCATGTTAGACCTTTAGGCTCTAAAGGAAAGACGAGATATTGCTAAGCTTAATCTTGCCAACTATTAGTGGAGAGTTAGTATAGCTTTTGATCGCGTAATTCAAAAACGATATTTTCAACAAAGCGAAGTTATACTTTGCACATCAGATCATATGCAGCGAGGTATTCCAACGCCAAAGTTTATACCTAAGTGGGAAGGATGATTCATTATACATGAAGTCCATAACAGTAGCTACTATAAGCTCCTTAATCCAAAAACAAATGCTATAACTCCTCCTGTCAATTTTCAATATGTTAAGAAATTTTACGTGTAAATGCAATAGTGTATTACAACCCTTATGAATGCAATATGAGCTTTGTAATACTTTATATATGTCTCTCTCTTTATTTTTTCAATCATTGCTGCAAAGTTAGAGATTTATCTCCTTTACGTACAATAATTAACTCCCTCAATTTTCTATTCTTGTTGCTGCCAAGTTAAAAATCTATCTCCTTAGCGCATAAGACAAATTTATAGAAATTAAATAATGTATAATTTTAATTATTGCTACAACTTGGTAAGAGCACTGTCTCCTAAGTACGCAGCGATAACTAATTACTAACTAATAAGAGCAATAATCCCAAGTGCATGATGATAGCCTATCAATACCAAATGAGAGAATAATCTCTTATGAAATAAAAATTATAAACGGTTAAGTATTGAGAAATATCCTCTTAATCGTTAAGGCTAATAAAATATGATTGATCTCAAAATGTTCTACTAATTGTTGCTAGCAAGTAAGAGCTTCACTTCGATGCGTGACACTATAATTATGTGGGTTATGACCACTCATTATAGGCACTGTTTACATTGATGTTGTTAAGTGAAGACTATGCCTCTCAAGTACACAATGATTTCTACAAATTTTGGTGTTTGAATAGATTGAAGTATATAGATAGAAATGAATGAAAAGGTAATCTAAGTTTATTCATTCAGGATATCTTGCTACAAAGCACTAAAAATAGTTTTAAAAAAACACTAAAATAAGAAGAACCATAAACGAAATAAAAAGTACTCTACTAAACTAATGCTTGTGATATAAGGCTTCTTAAGTCCATATCTCTTAATACTGCCTTTGCTTCAAGATCTGCTGCTTCAATTGCCTCTCGTATCCATTGTAATTTCATCTTTAATTCATCACGCTATCTTATAACAAAATGGTAACTCAACATTTGCTCGGCCTTGTCAGTAATAGGGTTTAAGCTATCAACATTGAACTTTAAAAGATGAGCTCCCTCTATAGACTTAATTAGTTGTGTCAGTTGAACATCTGATAAAGAATTCTAAGGCTTATCTAAAAATAGCATGGCTTCCCCTATCATCTTTACCATGGTGTTGGCTAATTCTATCTCCATCATAGAGGACTCAATCTAAAAGTTTCTATCCATGGCATCAGATCTCTCCAAAGATTCTAATAGATGAAGAGGTATAGTAAACCCTATAAAAAACGTCTATTGAGTTGTAGTAACATTTGAAGTTGCTACAATATCTCAAGGAGACATGCCATCAATTGGGGAAGGATGGATATTAGCATGTGCTAAACACAAATCTTGAAGAGAGAATAGAGAAACAATATTGTTATGCAAAACCTCTAATTTCTAAGATCAAATAAGTGATTTAGGTAAAGAGCTTATTTCATTTGCTCAAGCTATAAGGTGAATGCCTGAGGTCTTTTAAGATTATCTTATTTGTCACTTGTGCATTTGAAATACTGAGATTGCATATTTCTCTTCCCTATCTCATTCTCACTTAATTGTTTGTTTAAGTGGTAGTTTCACTTCGCTTCTTTGAAGTCATATGTAGCGCATCAATTACGCAATACGCATATAACTATTCCGATTGGACCTTACATCTACAAATACATATAGGAGATTGAGTATGTAGCACGATACTAGAAATTTTCTTTTTCGCTGACCAATATTTTCCCGTAAACTAACAAGTTAAGGTTTAGTTGAAAGAGATCTCAAGGGCCTACATAAAATTCATGTTCTTTATAACGTCACGTATTATCTTAAATCCAAGTTGCAACCAATAATAAAACTTTGTGTGCTCGTTTTCATTATCTTTTCTTTGGGGTCACCCGCTTGTTTTAAGAAAGATATTATATAACTTTGATGTTAAAAAAATATAGTCATCTTTAAAAAATAAGAACATAAAACATTTTCAACTAAACAAAAGTTCCTGTTTTTATGGAAGAAATCATTTTCCTTTACGCTTTATCACTTTGTACACAAATATGAATATCAAGTCTCGACTAAAGTAATGTTCCTTCATGTCGCGTTATTTTGTACAAAAAGTTTGATTTACCGACATCGAGCATTACAATAATAAGCATTGATACTAAAGCCATCGGATTACATTAAATTTTGAAAGAAAGTTGCAATATATTTAACATGGACCCTAAAATTTTCATCTATGAATCATCTCTTTTATTTTCCATAACTAACCCTTAATAATTGAACCCACGACATGATGTATATCCACCAACAAGAAGGTTCAGGCCACGCATGATCATAAACCCCACGTTACCTTGTTGGAGCTCTAGGATCTCATGATTTTGATTTGGAAAAGTTTCACTTGGACCACACCCTTATCTTCATTATTGCCTCAAACTTAACGCCAGTCACTTCACTCTCACTTTTCTACTCTCCCATCAATACATAAACCATTAAGTCATCCACGTGCCTTTAAAAATAAAAGTCATAAGCTAGTATTCACTTGTTATTGTGATCCTAATTTCGTATGCTGAGGTAATTATAAATAGTTCTTATTTTCTCTAAATTAGTCTTCTAGTTCTAAAATTGAACGCCTGATACCTATTTTCATTACAACAACAAAAAAATAAAAAGTGTATACTTTTAGAACCCTACTAGCCATCTTATCTTTTATAAAAGTATCTAGATAAGCAAGATAAAAAAGTAGCTTTAAATATATTAAGTTTAAAACTTAATGTTCCCGTTTAATTAAATATAATTTTTTTTATTATGACAATATTTATTGCATCTTCACAATTCCGCTTAAAAGGACCTTAGGTCACGATTCCAAAAACAAATTGGTGAAAATTTGTACAATTTCCCCCTTCTCTTTATCTAGTCTATAAGTGGAGCACTATGTAGATCATTTTAACAATTTTTTATACGTTTCTTGGCTATATTCTCTCATAAATCGATATTCTCACTTAACAAATTGTTTGTGATTAATTTCTATCAAGTATGTGAGGTTATACTATAAATCAGAAAAAGGAGAAACACAAGTTGAAATAAAGAGTGAAATTTATGTGAGATTATATTATTAAGTGAGCTCAAGTGTGCTCGTAAAAGTTAAGAAATAAAAAGTGTGAAATCGTTTTCAAGGTATTATAGAGAGGGGGAACTAGGCAGGACGCAGGATGTATAGAACCCACTACATATTGGAGTCTCCTTATCTTTTATTCTCATCATTTTTAGCTTTTGCAAGTCTTTTTTTTTTTTTTATAGTTTCTAACTAGTAGAATAATTTTTTGAAACTAACTCCGACTACATTCTTGCACCCTCTTTATTTTCAATTGCACTTGAGCTTTTACTTCGTGCAGTCCATTATCTTAATATTAATCTTAATTTCAGCTCCAATCTTTTCTTATTAATATTAAAAAAGAAGTTAACAAGGTTTATCCTATATTTATAAGAAACCAAATTTATCTCCTCTTGGATTGTCTTAGTTATAGAATTTTAAAATTTATCAAAATATTTGAAAGCCGATAACTATGACAAAACGAGAGCCTTTTTATTTGTGGCTATATTTTATTTTTATTACTTTGTTCAAAAACAAAATGATAAAACAAACTATCAAAGTATATTTTTTAAAAATTTGGGAAAATTAAGAACACTTAAAACAATAATAAATAACTTATTATTATTATCATTTCTCTCCTATTATTTAGGAGGATTGTAAATAAAATATTTACTATCTCGAATTTCCTATCTCAAATTTATACTCACCAAATAACATGTACACAATTGTAAAGCTTCCACAATTGCATAATAATTTCTTATATAGATGTGTGTAACTAAAATACCCTCATAATAGAAAATTAAAGATAGCAAATATTCATGATAGCAAATAGTTATCCTGATGGGTTGGATGTTGATCATGATGATGATTCCACCCACATAAAATACAACAGAAAACATGACCACTCACTTCCTTTTCTCTCTTCTCCACTCTCCAAATTATATCTTTCTACACACTTTGCATCTCTTTTCTGATCCAGGAAAAACATCATAGTTAGATTTCCGTCCCTTTTAGCTTATAAAAAGTTTCTACTAGGAGTGTGACAGGAGATTTATGTTCCTCAATATTAGGATCCTGTAGGCATATATATCTCTTTTTGTGGTGCTGCCATTTCTGACATGATTTTTATATTTATCGGTTAACACTTCGATAGATGGAGTTTTGAGTGGTTCATTCGGAGAAAAGTGAGAGTTCTTCAACCAAGGGAGTATACATCAAGATAAAAAGAGAAAGAAAGTGATTGGAAGTTTTAATTGAAAGATGAAACTGCAGTGTGATGTATGTGAGAGAGCTCCAGCAACGGTGATTTGCTGTGCAGATGAGGCAGCGCTGTGCGCGAAATGCGATGTTGAGATCCATGGTGCAAATAAGCTGGCTAGCAAGCACCAGAGGTTACTGCTTCAGTGCCTTTCTGATAAGCTTCCTCCATGTGATATATGCAGAGTAATTTCCATAACTTTTTCATTTATTTATTTTACGTTCTTATTCTCTATATGTAGATGAAGTAATGAACTATTGTTGTTATTGTTGAAAGTATTGATGTTATGTAAATTTAGAACTACAATCGACTGATCTTGAAGCTTTAAGCTGGTAGAAACAGACGGCTTAACATTACATCTTTTGTGTGCATTTTTTGCGAAAAATGTTTTTGTACTCTATTTTTTAAAAAATGTTATGGTCAAAGTAGCCCATACGTCGAATGTTATCACAATAATCTGAAGAGATATTAAATACTGGCATTTTCTACAGTAAACAATGGCGAAGATAGCAACAGTGATCGGCCAATAATAGTGGTGATCAGGCACCACAGAAAATGCTAAGAAAATTTTTTTCCATTTTCCACCATTACTGTCTACTAAAACCATAACTGTAATCCTTTGAGATTATAATTCTAAAGCTTTAATTATAACAAAATCGAAAAACAGTTTAGAAAATGCTTTCCATCAAGCAAACTGACCAAAATTGAACTCGATTTCTTTCCATCCATGGTTTTTCCCAATTTGAACTCAAGCAAACGATTGTATTGAAGGGGCTGTATTTTTTCCTTGGAGAAATTTCAAAATTGCCACTAGTTTGATTTTATCGGTGTAATGCCAAAAGTTCTTGAGGATGATTGCTGTAATTTACCTTTGATTTTATCCAGGGATCTTTGTTCTCATGTTTTCATTATTGTTTTGATGAAATTTGTCCTCTACCTTCTCTAATGAAAAATGAANAAAATCAGTTAAAAAAAAAAAAAGCATGTTTTTCAAAGATTTATGATTTAGACACTCAATTTCATAGATAGAAGATCTAAGGCATCTAAAACAAACATAAATGACTCAAGAGTAATAAAGTAATACGAATATTAGTTTCTTAAAGAGATAAATTAGATTTAATTTTTTTTCTTCTTAGCAATTGTAATAATAGAAGTTAGCAGAAGAAAAAAAAAAAAAAAAAAAAGAAATAGATAATATATTTTTTATTTATCCTTTTATTTTCGTTTTATGGTCACTTTGATTGGTTGGGGGTGTGGGGATCATTAACAATAAATGGCAAATGGTTTCATTAGGTACTCACTCCACATATATATGATATATAATTATAATATATGGTTGGTGTCAATAATTTAACCACAAATCTCAGCTACCTTTCTTTCTTTACTCACTCTTCGTTGTGTCCAAGAACCATATTCTTGATTCCTACTTATTATGGTGTTAGGTGGTCCATTTTTGCTAGATCTTTTTGTTCTGTATCTCAACGTAGTCCAGCAGGAACATGCCAAGACGCTATTGTACTAGGAAGATAAATTAGGTTGGATAAACTATGCTGAAATCCTCGATCAAAATTTATTAAAATGGTAGAAACGACTTGAACTTATAAAATTGTGAGATCCACTTTATTACTTTATTCCTCATTTTGAGTATGATCTCTACTGCATTAGCCTAAGTCGTCATTTGTATATAAGTTTAATTGAGAGAATTATATGTTGACCACTAAAATTTAAAAAAAATTACATAATTATAAATTATATAAAAAAATATTATCAAAATACTAATACTGTATCATATTTTTAAAATACGATATTAGTATTTATATATATATATATATATATATCGCATCTTGAAGATACGACGTTCTTAAAAATATATTTAAACTTATGTTGCATCTAAGATACGATATTAGTATTTATATATATATTGCATTTTAAGATGTGATATAATTTTTGGTATAATAATGTTATATCGCATCTTTATATACAAATGTTAATATTGTATTTTCAAGATAAGATTTGATATTTTGGTAACATTTATTGTATAATTTATAGTTGTGTAATTTATTTTTTAAATATCAATAGACATATATTATACTCAAGTTTTATTCCATACTTTGATTGGATATAGTATTATATCATTTTGAAATCAGGATATATTACCATCTTTAGTTTTTTAAAGATATTGGTACAAGGAAAAATGTTGTGCTCACGGAAGAAAAAAATAAAAAATATTTTGTCGGAAATGATATACTACATGCATTAGGACATTGACATGGTAGGTAAAAACAACAAATAATCCGATACCTATAAATATTTATAATCTTCCATGATTGCAATAAATGTGAATTACATGTTATTATTATTATTATTTTTTTATCTATTTTACCTACTAATAAGTGTGCATATCGATTTCTCTTTTTTTGAGGTAGAAGTTAACCTATCACACCAACTCGGCTAAATTCATGGATGGTGATGGAGCAATACTAGATTTTCTTTTTAAATTAAAAAAGTTTACAAGATTCTGGTTCTGGCTCACTTTGAATATATCCAGTCATGTATTATATATGCTATGGGACCGTTTGTAGGGCCTTCTTTCCATTCTTTTCTCTATTTTTTTTCCCTCAATGTGAGGTACCCTGAACTCTAACAAAAAGGGCCCTCGCAATTTTTAAAAAATTGCAATTGAGTTTCAAATTTTCAAATTTTGCAAATAAGGCCTCCTCATAGCTAAGGATAGACCTGGGCAATGGGTGGCCCTTTAGAGGTAGTTCTTGGCCGGTTCGGCCTTTGAAACCTTTTTATTATTATTTTTTTAAAATACATTAATAATTTCTAAGAATTTGATATTCTTTTTTCTTTTTTTTTAAGTATACTAATTTATTAATAATTTTGATTTTTTTATTAATATTTGACTTAGTATGATTTCAACTTTTTTATTTTTTTCCTCTCAAATTTTATCTTTTCCTCATATTCAAGTATTTAACATTTGACAAATTTTATAAAAAAGATTTATATTAACTTAAATTGAATTTCCCATCAATCCTTAACATATAACTAACTTATTATTAGTCATTTATCATTAATTTAATAATATTATTTTAAAAAAATTATTTTTCGCCATAGCAAATATAGTAAATTTGACCTTAATTATTATTATTATTATTTAACTTATTATTAATTTTATTAATTTCTTTTTTTAAATACATTAGTAATTTATAATAATGTGACTTTCTTTCTTTTTTTTTTAGTGTACTAATTTATTAATAATTTCTAATTTTTTTATTAATATCCGACTTAATGTGATTCCAACTTTTTTATCTTTTTTCCTTTAAAATTTATCTTTTCCTCATATTAAAATCTTTAATATTTGACAAGTTTTACAAAAAAAAACTTATATTAACTTAAATTAAATTTCTTATCTATCTTTAACACATAATTAATTTATGATTAGTTATCTGTCATTGGTTTGATGATATTATTTTTAAAAAATTATCCTTCATCCTCACAAATAAAATAGTTTTGACATACTATGACTTTCTAGATATTACCCAATTATTTTTTTCGACTTAATGACCTCCATTTTTTCTCTTTTTTTTTTTTTTTCTTTAAGGGAGTGAATCAATTGAGCCTACCCATCGGTTCAATGGTTGGTCAATTTGGCGATTCACGACCTGCCGGTTCAAGTAATTTCGCCCGCTTGAACCATCAACTGACCCTTGCACAAATTTAGCTATGGATAGGTATCAAATCAAACTAAACAATGAATCAAATGAATTGGACTAAAAACTCTATCCTTGCAAACATAATATTTCTTACGGTTCCGATGGTTAATCAAACCAAAAGTTTTTTTTTAAAGTAAAAGCAGAAAAAAAAAATTAATAGACCAAAATTCCATTCATTTGGTATGATATGATAATAGGTTTATAATCATATTGAATTATAACCTTCTGTGGAAATCTCTTCGGTTAGGAATATTAAATAAGGTCAACCGAATTGAATCTTACCTAATACTATTTCTAACCTCCTATTATGATTTTGAGGGAGAAAAAGTGCCTCCTACTTTAATGGGGTTTTTATGGTAACACTATTTAATGTTGATAAATCAAAATCATTAATTTATTAAAATTTAATTTACACTGTTTATTCTATTAAAATAACTTAGTTCATTATCTGAACAATAGGTCAATAAGTTTCGTGAATAAAAAATAGAAACAAAAAAAAAACTGATTTACAAATAATATTAAATAATAATAAAAAAAGAGCCTCATATAGTAAGTTATATTGGCCAACCTTATGATATCACAACATTACTAGTGTTAGGAAAATTCCCTATTCTAACATGATAGTTTGAGATCTATAAAGGAACCCTTCAACTAATATTGCTATATTGATAACCGCTAATATTAGTATAATGTTTACCTAGTGTCTAGGTTCTAATGCGGTATGGTTAAAAATAGAACAAATGTAGCACAGCTCATGTGGAACGATATTACACAGGCTTCGTTTACTCAACAACGTTAAGTGCTACAATTCTCTCTTTTGGCAGACCTTATTTCCGTTATTGTCTAAGGTGTGACTGTTTCAAGGAAAACATTGTATTACCATTGTTATAATTAAAATTTTAGAGTGATCAAAGCATTACTAATAGCAATTTCAATTGATTGCAGTTATTCTTTTTTTTTTTTGTGATAACTTCATGGTGTGAGATGAAAGAGGTAGGTGATGGCCAAAATTACTGATTGACTATCGTGGAAGATATTATTAGAAAATGGGGAAAATGATATCTAATTTTGAAATAGTAAATCTGTTTTCTTATTATCCATGATTGTTAATCACCATTCTAAGAGGTTGGCACTATTATTATTTTCCACCATCATTTGATTTTAAAAACCATTAGTTTATATAACTTCTTTAAAGTATTAGGACAATATCCAGCATTTATAAAGTATTAATCATGATAAATGCTTTGAAAAGTAGTCTAGAAAACGTTTCTTACACAAGAAATTTTAGTTGACAAGGAAATTTACAAGTTTATGGGATCAATATATTAATGACCCTACACGGCGGGAAAAGAAAATGGAAATGGCACTATCCAAATTTGTAAAGGAATGAAATAGTTGAATGATTTGGGGAGATAAATACATCTACTCCTTGTAATTAAATTGCTGCCTTTTTCACTAAAACTGTTGATAATTTAATCTTCTTTTATAACCATGTTTGATCATGCCGAACGATTTAGTATTAAAGATAATGGCTAAATAAATCATTGCATCAATTTTTTCCCATCTATTAATTGCGTTCCACATCAAATTCTCTCAAATAAGACGTTTTCTGAATAGTATATGATTTTCATTCGAGTTTTTGCTTCTTTTTTTTGGTACATTTTAATATCTGATCGGAAGTGCTAGAAACAAAGATATACAAATGTGATTCTGCAAGTTAGAACAGGTTTTATAAAACTGGAATGCGACCTCAAATCATATTACTTAGCCTAAACCTTAATGTCAAATTCTATAAGGTATCTTAACATATGTTCGTAAGGGGATTGACTAAATTATAAGATACTTGCTATCTGCTCCAAATTCAACCTATATACATAAATCTAATTTAATTAAGTTACATTATAGTTTCTAGAATAATTTTAGGATGGCTTTATGCTGTTAAATACTCCATACTCTTTTTATAAAACCGAAACCCATCAGGAATCTTATAGAAAAATACCTCATCATAACCTTATTGCGTTCCATTCGAGTGGAATACCTTAAATCACACTGACTTCCTTACATTTCGTGGAGAAACAGCATTTAATAATATATAAACTTGCCCCTAAATTGCTCATGTCATATTGTTACTTACAAACAAGCATGCGAGTTAAGCAGCGTTGACCTCTAAATTATTTTCAAATCTTCATCTCAATATTAAACAGTTTTTTATTGGGTGGCAATGGCATGCAAGCTTCTCTCCGTCGTCGTCATCGTCGTCGTCGTCGCATGAACATGTACTGTCAATTTGATGAAGAACTTAGTGATCAGAAGGGTTTCTCTCCCTTGATTATTACAATGCAAAATTATACCAGGACATGTCACGAGGTCGTATGAATGTATGTAGGGTCCAAATGGTAGGGTATCCTTAGGCTGCACAATAGGGCCACTGTCCCCATGTTATCATCATATTTTATGCATCATTCACTTTGGATCCAACAAAACCATGCATTCGCCTTTGCTTTGAAGGGAAGATTCGTTACCCGAATGGCGCATCATATGTTTCTTCACCGGCGTGGGACTAACCAGTAGTGCATAGCGAATAGTATAATATGGCCCCCGGACTTTTAAACGGAAATTGAAAACCACCTATCCCTGTTTTGAAGTGTTCTATTTTTATGTCAAAATTCAACTAAATACCATGTATTTTTAAGTACTCTCTATTCGAAAGTACCGATATTTACGTAATAATTATGTATTTAGAAACATCTTGTTTTGTTTAGATGCTGACACTGAAATTGATCTACTCCAACGATTAATTGTTCTCAGTTCATTGGTTTAGTATTGGCTGATACTCTTTTGACTGCCTTATCTACCAAAAATTGCTCCATCGATTGTTATAAGATAAAACGTATATTATTTATCGGTTAGATCATCAAGTCACCATGGTTCTATGAAAGTGTTAGAGTACATTTAGAATCTCTCCATTTATACCATCTTAGTTTATTAATTTGCTTTTTTAAAATATTGTCATGTATAATTAATTATTGGCATTATGATAAATTTTAAAAAATGATGGTAAAAAAATATCATAAGGTGATTTAACAATTTACATAATCATGATTTGTAAATTAATAAAAATTAAAATAACACCTTTCACCGGAAAAAAAAAAAAAGAAAGAAAAACCAAGAGGAAGAGAATCTATTTCCCATCTAGAATAGTTAATGCAATTCTTCTAGATGCATCAAATTTAGTTCTTGATAGTTTGGAAAAAAAAAAATAGAATATTTGATGCAATTCCCCAAATGGCAATAGGAACAACCGGTAGGTGGCTGACTTGGATCCTACATGGAGAGTGAATGCGATGACCAATGCCTTGCACGCCTGTTCTCCTTTTATTTATTTGTCTTTGGGATTAAATATTATGTCCTTGAAATTGAAGCAAAGGAACTATTTTTCATTCCAAGAGAAAAGAGAAAATATGCACATATACCGACTCACATGATCGAGCTGTGGTATGATGTCGGATCTCTCTCTCTAATTGCAAGTTCAAAAACTAAATGGAAAGATACAAATAATATGGATTAACAGGAAGAGAAAAGAGAAAAAAAAAAAAAAAAGATAAAGATAAAGATAGTAAATCTAGACATGAGCAAGAGTCAGGTTCGTCCCTTGCTCCATCTATAATGGGTCTATAATAGGGATTAAGATTATGAGAGCGGGCCTTGAATTGTCAAGTAACTCGATGTGTCTACAAATCCGGCGCGTCCTCATACCCTGCGGGTCGCTATGGCCGACGGGTCAGGCAATACAAAATTTAAAGAAAAATGAAATTATCAAAATTTTAAAAAATAAGACAAAATTGAATAATAGTGAGAATTTAAACTTTCAATATATAAATTAAGTAAAATTCCTATTCACAACAATAACAATACAAAAATTTAATGTGCTAATATTATATCTTAAGTGTTTGTTCGTCTTACGACTATAAATAAAAATTCTTATTCCTTAATAATGTGGAATTGACTTTTGTCATTTTATATTCTTTTAGGTTTCCTTTGTCCTACACTTTTGTATCACATTTATGTTGAGTTCGTTTTATATAAATAGAAAAGTAAATCCTTCTCAACCTCATCAAAAATTAGACTAGACTGATATGGTTTTAAAACTAAAGGTTTTTATTAGTTTAAAACATAAGAATAAAAAATAAAAATAATTTAGGTTGGCTTGATAGGTCCAAAACCCCTAAATTGATACTATGGAGCCAGCGGGGACCTTAGGACTTGCCTCCAGACCTGCTAGGGTGAGCTCATCCCTATTCCATGACTAAGGGCAAGCCGGCAAGGGCCTCGTGACCCGTCGGTTAATAGCAAGTTCGGTCAGCTTGATGCTTTGTGCCTACTTCTACAAAAATCTAACTAAATAATATTATCGAGCTCGAATTTTGTTTTTTATTTCAATTTGATTTTCATTTTTTGGTTAACACTAAACCTTAATCTATTTTAATATTAACTCTCGTCTAGAGAAATTCGAAAATTCTAGTTTTTTATTAAAAAAACTTTTAAAATCGTCACCTAATCAAAGTTGAAAAAAAGAAAAATTGTAATCAATTAGATGAATTGACTACAATTTTACTATCGATTTTTTATTTTAATTTGAATAAAAAATCAAGTTTTTCATTCGATGGCTAAGCTATTAAACTTTTATGAGTATCATTATTTATTTTTCGAAATTAAGTTTATTCTTCTAAATTATCCCTTTTTTATATATTTTTAAGGAACTAACAATAAAATAAAATAAAATAAAAACTAAAGTTTCTATAAATTTTAATGTCACCTCGAACGTATTCGCTAATCGGGATTAGACGAACATAGTTCTTTCCCATAAGCTTTAATATGTTGATTAATTTTAATTTTGAAAACCGACCAGATTTATATTTTAATTTATTCAGTTTATTAAAAAAAATCTAAAGGGGTTCTAACTCTTGAGTATTTTTATTAAAAAAAAAAAACTCTTTGAAAGTCCTAAAATTTTTAAAAAGGGTTTTTTATTATTAAATTTTATTTTTTTTTTTTAAATTCTATGTGAAGAATTAAAAAAAAACGATACTAAAAACTCCTACATATACATATCTATATTATTAAAATTACACAACTAGTTACCTAAATAAATAAAACCTACTATACTTAATTATATATAAAGAAACTAACACTAAAAGAATTTACTAACCTAATATGCATCATTACTTATAAATAACTAAGGTTTTAATACAATATAATAATATAATATAATAATAATAAAAAAAAAAAAACTTAGAAGATCCGAACCTTGCTTGGTTGTTCATTGTACGACAGTGCGTGTGCTAATCAAGGAACCATAGCTGATCGTCGCCGGGGGTGACTGCAGCGAGCATGGACAGAGTTGCAGTGGACGTGTATGGCTGCTGTGAATGCAGTGCTGCCTACTGTCTTTAACGTGGTCGCTCGGTGTAGATCGTTGACAATAAGCGCATGCGTGAGCTGCTGTAAGCGTGGACTGTTGTGTGGCTGATCGAAGTTGCAACACAAATCATGCGTAAATTTGTTGCAACAGCGAAGCAGTAAGTCATTGTGAATAGACTGTTACACATATCCTATTTAGTCAATAGGCGTACTATTTGGTGTTGTGGCCAATGTGTAAATTGCGGTTGCTCGGCATGACTATGACGATCGTGTGCGGTGCAACGGCTTTGACTATGTTCAACTGGGTTGGACGTGGCTTGGGGCGTTGATGTGGTGTTTGTGGTCATGGGTTGTGCATAGTGCTGTTTGTAGATGGAGAAGACAATGACGGCCGCAACTATTCGTATTGGTTTGTAGCTTGGCAAGTTGACGGGGCTGCGAAGGAGAGTGTGTAGCTGTGTTTTATGTAGTTGGAGGTGTTTAAACATGCGTGAGTATGGGCTTGCGGACTAGAGGGGGAGTGAAGGCCGTGTTCGTGCGATGGACTTACTGATCGAAGCAACATGCGTAGGTTTGGATTGGCGACGTTGGGGCTAGAGTATTCTTCGTGTGATCTGTAGTGGAATGGCAATAGGGAGTTGATTTCGTGGTGTCTAATTGGAGTGGATTCGTGTTTGTGAGGGTACGATCGATGGAGTGTTGTAGAGCATAGAGTGAGATGAAGTGCATAGTGTATGTGGAATTAGGATTGGTTGAAGATGAAATTGATTTTTTCTTTTTTAAGTAAGTGTGTAATTGTGTTTTTCTTCATGCCGCATGATCCATATTTATAAAGTCTAAAAACAAATTATATCAAATCAAATCTCCTATATTGACTCTAATGTGTTTTGATAAAAATCAAAACAAATTTAAATCATTTATATCAATTTAAACCCGATTTAATAAAAATCAAATTAGATTTGAATCCTATACGCTTAACCGATTTTTGCAAAATGAAAGATAGAAAATAAAAAACACATTTATGCTTAATGAGATTCGAACATACGACTTCAAACTAATCCAATGCCAATACTTATATGTTCATTTGTTAGGCCGTTGGCCCGTACCTTAATATTTAGTATAATTAAATTGTATTTAAATCACATGACTCTCTAAAATAAATTATTTAAACCAAACTAAAACTAAATCAATTAACCCTAAAACATTTTACTTTCTAAAAACCTAAAAAAAATTTATAATTTTTTTTTTGTATTTTTATTATTTTTTTATTTTGGAATGAGGATCCTATTATAAAAAACTTAGAACTACGGTAGGTAAAAATTAGGTGTTTACAAATACTACTTAATTTTGTAGTACCTATTAGTCGAATGTTAGTTTATTTTTATACTTTTCACATGCAGTTCCACCAGTTCATAGTTTTTTCTAAAATATGCAAAAATAATAATAATAATAATTCTCAAGTCATCACTAAAGCTTGAACTTTAAAAATTCATGATTTTATTTATATCCAATCAAAAGTTTAGAAGGTGTATTTATAATCATTAAAAAAAAAAAGATTACTCTATTAGTTCTTATAGTGTAAATGTTAGCTAAAATATATGGAGTAATAGAGACTAATATATATATATATATATATATATGTATATTTATGTATGTATATATATAAAATACAAACTTCCAACTAATTTGTCATAAAACTAGATAGGTATTCCATTGAATTAAAAAAAAAAGTGAAGTCCACTAAAACCATGATATAGCAAATAGTTAAAAATATAGATTTGCTTTGCGAAGTTTGTAATCAACAGCATGTTATCATATTGAATTTAGAAGAATTTAGAGTGGGGTCTATGGTTAGCTAAGATCATGTTGGATTTATAGGTTCAACTCATATGTAGGTCCATAGCTAATCACAAATAATAAAATGAAACCCTATTATATATGTGTATGTATGTGTATTAGAAGATGAAGTAAAAGTGTGTCCATGAAAAAGGATTTGCGATAAGCACTATAAAAAAGAAGATGAGATAGCACCTGCATGTGTTAGAGTTAGAATTCAAGCATCTTTCTTTGGTTTCGAACTTAGAAAAAGCAAAGAATTCTGTTGGAGCGACTTTATATCTATAATTGGACGATCTATTGAATCCCAATTGTAATGAAACTTCAGCCTTGAATTCGTAGCATGGAGCTTTAAAAGATTGTTACCTTCGATCCTTATCAATTCTTCTCAATTGTTTGGGTTGAATTTGTGTTTTCGTAATTCTAAGAATTTAGTTTATTTTGTGATTTTGTTGATATCTATCATTTCTTTTAAAGATTGTTTATCTACTAGTATGGATAGTGAAGAAATATTTTGTAAGTCTACTATTTTTTATAGTGGAAGATTTTATGCTACACTATCTTGTAGTTTTTTTTTTTTCCTAAGTTGGGGTTTTCCACTTTAAATTGTTTGTTGTTTATATTTTATTTTCTGTTTTGTATTCCTTACAAGGAGTATATGAGCTAGAATTAAAGTGAAAAAAAAAAATAATATTGGTTTTTCTATGTTGCAAGCATGGTAAAAGTATTGAATTCTATAATAAAATTAAATCCATCAAATTATTTAATTTGGAAGTTAATGATGGATTATCTTCTATATTGTGAAAATCTACATGCACTTTTAGGTGGTGATAGTGCAAAGCCTTAGGATAAATCTAATCAAGATTGGGCGATTATACATAGGAAAATTGTTGGTTATATTTGATAATAAGTAGATCACAATGTTTATCACCATGTTACTTAGGAAGTTAGATCAAATGCTTTATAGATAGAGCTATGCAAGCGGGGCAGGTAACGCAAGCCAACCCACATAACTCACAAAAATACTTATGATGATCTATTCATACATTCTATTTAGATGCATTTTAGGTCCTATGATGAAGTTTTCACAAATTGAATTGATATTATATTTTTTTTCTAAACATATTCGTTCATTGAAATCTAAGCAATGCTATTTGATATGCTCATATGTAACTAAACATAATTACATTGTTCAATATATCACACAATAATAATTTGTTTAGGAAATAATAAACATTGTAAATAGTTACCATATATACCAACTTATATGGAACATTAAATATAATTGCTTAATGAAGTTGATCATCATATTAATATTATAAAGTATATGATCATTATTGTTATGTAATGCTAGTCACATATATAGTCTGATATTTTGTTAAATAAATCTATGAAACAATTTACTTCTTTTGTTTTCATCTTTATGTTTGATTTTTATGGAGTATATAAACATCAATGCAAATGTACTTATATTATGTATATATTTTCATGGAGAGATTGGAATTTTATTTTTCTAAAATGAAATAAAAATTAAATTTTATGGTAAATAAAAACTAAACATATACATTAGAATCAATAAGATTATGAATTGTAATTTGAGATTTGTGAATATTCCATGTAATACATCCATGAAAATGAAGGATGGTATAATTTGCGAGTTGACTTGCTTAACCTACCAACGTACAACGGGACAAGTTAGGTTAGAAATTCTAGCTTATATTTACAAGTGAGCCAACTCGCAGGCTAATATAAGGTAGGATGGGTTGGCCATTTGGCTTGCTTGCACAACTCTATCTATAGAGGAAATTGGAGCACATGTATGATAGGTAAACAATCTTGAATAAAATCTCCTTAATTATGAAAGTGGTAAATTTGAAATATAAGAATGAATCAAATATAACAAAACACTTGAATGGTTTTCAAGATCTTGTAAATCAAGTGACTACCAATTGACAGGTTGGGTTAGAAATTTTAGCCCACATTTACAAGTGTGCCAACCCGCTTAACCCACGGGCCGATATAGGGTAAGATAGGTTGGCTCATTTAGCTTGCTTGCATAGCTCTATCTATAAAGGAAATTAGATGCTATGTATGAAAGGTAAATAGTCTTGAATAAAATCTCCTTAATTATGAAAGTGGTGAATTTAAAGTATAAGGATGAATCAAATATAACAGAACATTTGAATGGTTTTCAAGATCTTGTAAATCAAGTGACTACCAATTAGCAGTTTGGGTTGGAAATTCTAGCCTGCATTTGCAAGTGAGCTAACCCGCTTAACCAACAGGCCAATATAAGGTAGGACAGGTTGGCTCATTTAGTTAGCTTGCACAACTCTATCTATAGAGGAAATTGAAGCCCATGTATGAAAGGTAAATAGCCTCAAATAAAATCTCCTTAATTATGGAAGCAATGAATTTGAACTATTAGGATGAATCAAATATGACGGAACACTTGAATGGTTTTTAAGATCTTGTAAATTAAGTGACTACCATGAAGCTAGTGCTTAATGATGAGATTCAAACATTATTGTTGTTGAGTTCATTGCTAGACAGTTGGCAGACACTTATAGTTTCTATTATAATTCTACTTCAAAAGGAAAGTTTACTCTTGTTATGATGAAAGACAGCTTGATAAATAAAGAAGATAGAAGAAAAGAGCAAGGTATCAATTTTGAGATTCAGGCACTTGTTATTAATAAACATGAAAAATATAAGAGAAGTAAGATAAGAAGTTCATCAGATAAATTCGATAGATTTAATAAATCCAGGTGAAGATCTAACTCAATAAGAAGAAATATTAAATGTTATCAATGTGACAAGCTGAGATACATAAAATAGGAGTGTAGAATATGGAAAAGGTCAAGATGTGACAACTACAACAACAGATAGTGAAATTGTTATTGTTTTTGCTTAGGGTGATGATTGTGTTAGCCTTGCATGTCATGATAATGATAAGGTTATTAACTCTGGTACCTCCTTTCATGTAACATCACATAATAAATTCTTTTCAATCTACACAACTAATGATTTTGGTAATGTTAGGATGGGAAACAAAGGTATATATCAAATTATTGGCATTGGAAATATTATTTTAAAGACTAACACTGGTTGTAGGCTCATTCTTAGAAATAATAGACATGTCTCAAACATTTGTTTAAACTTCATATCTGTAAGAGAGCTTGATGATGAAGGATATGGTAACTATTGTGGTGAAGTTAATTGGAAGCTCACAAACGGTTCTTTGATTGTGGTTTAAGGAAAGAAGAGAAACACCTTGTACTTAATATTAGTAAAGCTAAGTAAAGGAGAGGTGAATATGATTCATGAGTCATCAATTGAACTTTAATATAAACAGCCCGATCACATTAGTAAGAAATGATTGCAACTGTTCACCAAGAAGCAACTCCTTTGAAAACTTGTATTGATTTTCGTACTAGTAAGCAACACAAGGTTATGTTTCATAGACATCCAAATCCTAGGAAATCTCACTCACTTGATTTAGTATATACTTATGTGTGTTCATGAAAGATCAAACAATTGATGGTGCACTTTATTTTGTAGCTTTTATTGATGATTACTCCTAAAAGTTATGGACTTTTACTTTGAAATCTAAAGATCAAGTTGTAGATGTGTTTAAGCAATTCCATACTAAAGTAAAGAGAGAAGCAAATAAATAGTCAAAATGTGTCTAAGTAAATAATGGTGGCAAATATAAAATTCCCTTAGAGGACTATGGTAGAACCTATGGCATTAAACTTGAGAAGATCGTACTTAGGACCTCATAGCAGAATGGCATTGCAAGAAGGATGAACCACTTACAAAGAGAGTTAGGTATATGCTATCTCAAGCTAAGTTGCCTAAATCATTCTAGGGAGAAGCAACGAGAATAGCAATTGATTTGATTAACCTATCTTCTTCTTATGCTCTAGATGGTGATATACCAGAGAGAGTATAAATAGGTAAAGATATTGCTTATAACCATTTGCAAATATTTGGTTGCAGGCATTTATACATATTCCCAAAGGATGAGAGTAGAAAACTTAATGCAAATTCAAAGTAGTGTATTTTTCATGGTTATGCACATAATAAATATAGCTATAGATTATGGGATTTAGTAAAGAAGAAGATTGTTAGAAGTAGAGATGTAGTCTTCTTAGAAAATCAAACTATTAAAGATAGAGAAGTAAAAAAAGGCTAAATCCTGAATCTTGAGTTAAGATCCTTATTGATGTAGATCTAGTGTCCATACCTAAAAATTCTACTAACGAAGGGGTAGTTGTATAAGATTCAGTTGAAGATGATACAATAACTTAAGAACTCGATCAACAAATAAAGTTGAGGAGATCCTCAAGAGAGCGATGACCATCCACTAGATATAGCTCACATGAGTATGTGATGTTGACAAATGTGGGAGACTAGAATATTGTGAGGAGGTTATATTACATAAGCAAAAGAAAGGGTAAGCAAAAGCAATGCAAGAAGAGATGATATCCTTACATGAGAATTAGATTTATGATTTGGTTAAATTGCCTAAGGGCAAGCAACCTCTAATAAGTAAACGGTTGTATAGGTTAAAGATTGAAGAGAATAGCTCACAACTAAAGTACAACGAAAGATTGGATATGAAGGGGTTTAGTTAAAAGAAAGGTATTGACTTTGATGAAATTTTCTCACCAGTAGTGAAGATGTCTTCTATTCGTCTTATTCTTAGACTTGCTATCAATTTAAATTTGGAGAAGTATGAAAGTGATGAGTTTATTATTCTTTTGTTATTTGTGGATGATATGTTGATTGTTGGTCATGATGTTAAGAAGACTTGAGATTTAAAAATTATATTGAGTAAGTCTTTTGCCATGAAAGATCCATGACTCATGTACTAAATTCTCAGTATGAGAATTATACGTGACAAAAAGAGTTAGAAATTATGGTTATCATAGGAAAGATACTAAGAGAATGTATTTGAGAGATTTAACATAAGAAAGGCAAAACATGTTTGTTCTCCACTTGCAAGTCACTTCAAACTTAGTTTTCAACAGTGTCCTAAGAGTAAGGTAAACAAAGAAAACATGAAGAAGATATCGTATGCTTTACCTATGGGTAATCTAGTGTATATCATGATATGCAATAGATCAAATATTGCTCATGTTATTGGTGTTAATAGTCGCTATATCTCTTATCTAGGTAAAGAACACTATACAACAATTAAATGGATTCTTAGGTATCTTAAAGACACTTCTAAATTATGTTTGCAATTTAGTGGTTGTAAACCAACATTACAGGGGGTTTACAAATGCTAATAAGGCTAAAAATCTTATTCTAGGAAGTCCACATCGGGCAACCGGATTACTTATGCAGGTGGAGCGATGTCTTGACAATCTAAATTACAAAATTGTATTGCATTGTCCATCACTAAAGTGGAATACATTGCTATATATTGAAGCCTACAAGGAAGTCACATAGATGAAAAAATTTTTATAAGAGCTAGGTCATGAGTAAGAAAATTTTAGTCTATATTGTGATAGTTAAGAGTACAATACATCTCAATAAGAATCTTACCTTGCATTCTATGTTAAAACATATTGACATTAGATATCATTGGATTCAAGATATATTACAGGTGAAGCTTTTGAAGTTAGAGGAGATCTACACTAATCACAATGGTTCTCACATAATGACTAAAGCCCTACCTAAAGAAAAACTTATTACTTATCGATAGATAGCCAGTATGATGGAGCTTCCCATATGACTTGTAGGGGAGAGATTGTTAGGCTTACTGGTTTAACTCATATGTGGTCCTGTAACTATTAACAAATGATAAAAGAAAAAATAGAGAAAAGGAAACCTTAATATACACATATATATTATATAAGACAAAGTACAGTGTGAAATAGGAAAAAAAAATGAGTGGAATAGTGAAAAAGGACTTTCGAGGAGCACTATCGAGAAGAAGATGAGATAACATCTGCATGTATCAGAGTTGGAATTCAAGCATACCTTCTTTAGTTTCAATCTTGGAAGAAGGGAAAAGAATTTTGAAGGAGCAATTTTAGATCCATAATTGGATGGTCTATTGGATTTTAATTGTGATGAAACTTCAGCCGTTGAATTCATGGTGTAGAGCTCTAGAAAATTGTTATTTCCATTCCTTATGAATCCTTCTCAGTTGTTTAGATTAAATTTGCATTTTCATGATTTCACGAATTTGGTTTATATTGTAATTTTGTTAATATCCAAAGTTTGTGGTGAAGACTGTTTGTCCATTAGAATAACTAGTGAAAAGATATTTTGTAAACCTACTGTTGTTGATAGTAGAAATCTTATACTATTTTTTTTTTCCCTAATAGGGGTTTTTCACTTTAAATCATGGTATTCATTGTTCATTTTTAATTTTAAGTTTATTGTTTTCCTAACATGTTCATGAAGAAGTGAAATAAAATGATATTGATAAGAGAAGGAAAACCAATTAATTTTGCTTTAATCAGGGATGGAGTCAAAAGGCACATAAGTTAGCTAAACTTAAGTAAATATCAATGTAAAATACATAAAATATTAGGTAATGATGGGCTAAGCTAAAGTGGGTTAAGAGTAAGTGGTCTTCAAGCCTTGAAAAATTTCTCACAATTAATACTAATGTCTAAGTAGAATTTGGCCTATAGTTTAGACAAAATATCAACTAAATATGCAATAACCATAATGTGTGTGCAATGTAACCAACTTATGTAACTTTTCACATGACTAATCATTTGAATTTTTTCTTAGGAGATTTCCTTATATTTAGTTGTAATAGTCGTACTTAAAAATAGAACGAAAGGTATAAATATATATTACTCAATTGCTTGCATTTGAGCTTACTTTGTATTTAAAGCAACCTTTACGTCTTATTTTGTTGCTTTACTTAATCATTCAATACAAACTTATATTCATTTTGTAATTGTGACATCCCATAGTTATGTGTCCCATATGGGTTATGAGAGGTTATAATGTTAATTTATAAAGCCATGGTTGTAAATACTTTATCAACACAAGCTTGAAATTTTTGGGCCAAATGGTTAAAATTGGTCTAATAGTATTTGTTGGCTTGGTTATTCACTACTTTTAGTCTAGGGCGTTACAAATGTTATCAAAGCAGACCCCCTACCAGTAAGTAGATGATTCGGGTTTGGCTCCAGTTTAGAGAAGAGGTCCGAAGAAGGTAGGGAATGTCATTAGGATGTGATTCATTGCATGCTTATAGGATGACCTATAGATAGTGGATGGCTCGAATCGTACACTAAAAAGGGGGAAAGATTTGAGCCCAATTATAAGGTTTCATGACGAGGATGTTACGTGTTTAAGGAGGCAAGATTATGAGATCTCATGGTTAAGTTTCTCACATGAGTCGTGGGAAGTTATCATACTAGTTTATAAGGCCATGGTTGTAAATACCTTATCAATATAAGCTTAAAATTTTTGGGTTAAGTGGTTGAAATAGACCCATTAGTGTTTATTAACTTAGTTATTTATTACTTTTGACCTAGGGCATTACGGTAACATCTATGCATAAATTTATATTCATTAGTTCCATTTAGTAGTAGAGTTTCATAATGGATCGCTATGACTGAAACATGGGAGTTTAAGTGTATTGAGGTAATAATTTGACTATAAACAAGCAAATAAACACAACAATTGGTCAAAACATTCATGGAAGTATATAGAAACAATAAGAATGAATAGAATAATAAGGTGCTAATTACGAATTGAAACTACACACAAGAATTCACTAAGGTTGAATAGTTACCTATTAGTGCACAAAGTGTTGGTGGAATACTCCATAAAACATCAAAGAAACACCAGAAGATGGTTCATATATCCAATGGAAGCATAAGTGTAAGGTTCCTACTTATTTTTCCAATCTTGATTTTGTTAGGTTTAATATCAACAATTTAAAGACTTGTTATAAATCTGACCATGTTTTTGAGCTTGATATCCTACGTAAACTATATAAGGTAAGCTTAGCAATTATGCATTTAAAAGAGCATGAACTACAATTATATCAATCCTATATCAACACTTAAACTATTGCTAATATAATAAAGCTAAGGGTCTAAAATCATGATTTGGTGAGCAAGGATTTAAAGATCCAATGTCACATTGTCATGTACATTTGAAATCCAATATGCATGTGTCAATCCTGAACAGGACACTAAGCCTAAGACCTTAGTCGAACATTCTGAAGCAATGCTAAAATCATCAAACAAACTCTAAAAACCAACTAAGAGTCTATACACTCTAACCTAAGCCCATACACCATCAATAAACCAAAAACATATATAAAAAAAGCCCATCCAATCTATAAATGCATAAAAAATTTCATAAATATAGTCACAGTGATTAGTTGACAACTCACAATAGCCTTGATACAACTTCCAACACAAAACATAGTCACTTAACTCACTATTAAAGAGCTAAAAGAAGAGAAGGGGGGGATGGTAGGGGGAAGTGTTGGGGTGTTGGGAGAATAAATGTTTTTAGTGTGGCTAACATTTTTAACTTGGCCATAGATGTAAAAAAGGAAGCTTAACATGTTGATAGCTAATGTAAGGATATTGAAGGAAATATTGAGTTGTCAGTATAAGAAGATAGAAGTTTACAGGAGGAACTATCCAAAGTAACTCATACTCTTAGAGATGGGAATAAAAATGATTGTAGAAGCATGAAATTGAAAGGATTTTACAAGAAGAGAAGATTGGACATTTTAATTAACACTAGTAGTTCGCTAAATTTTCTAAATTGGCGATTAGGTAAGGAGTTGAAATGTAAACTAATGGCTATACCATTATTGATTATAACATTGGCTAATGAGTTAATGATGTTCATTCACTTTGAAGTTAGTTATTTTCAATGGTGGCACAAGGAACTAAGTTTGAAGCTAAAGTTTATCTATTACCTCTCTTAAGGTGTGGCTTAGTATTAGAAGTACCATGGTTGACATTGTTAGGAACAACTACTTGGAATTTCCAATAATTATAGATGGAATTCAACTTAAATGAGCTATATTACCAAATAGTAAAAGAAGAACAACCACACACCAATAAAGGTAAAATTGTATATAAAGTGCTCACTAAATCCAATCTTAAAATGGATACATAGTCTTAGGTTCTTAGTCCATCCATATTAGACTTATTAGACAAATTTATAACTTATTTGATGAGCCTAGTAAGGTACTTACCCCCTACTCCCAAACTACGTTGTGAGCATAACTGTTACGCCCCGAAGTCGCGAAGTCGCAACAGTCCCGCCGTGTAAACCATTCTATGATAGAAACTGGCCTCACAGTTCCTACCATAGAGATAATCTACACAAGGCGTCGACGACCACTCGCTTTGAAGTAAACAGTTCGATTAATGATTATACTATAAATATGATAAGTAACTCAAATTACTGTTAAACATAAATATTCGTATAAATAAGTCCACAGAGCTTCCCAGGAAGATTTACATAACAACTACAGTTTACTAATTTACAGAATAACTAACAGTCTTCATCCTTTAACTACAAGGTCAGTCTGGTTACACATTAAGCTAAACAACTTGATCCTCACACCCCTGGCTTCAAAAAGACTAACCTCTGGATAATTGTAGGGCGGCATGGTACTTGAAGAGATTACAAATCGGAACCTGCAAAAGGATCTATAAGGGTATGAGCAACTACAGCTCAGTAAGTTGAATTGGAGACTCATGAATGCATACAAGCACAAACAGGGTTATCAAACAATTATTTTCATGCAATGCAACAATCAAGTGTCATCGCACAACGTAGTCCGGTCCGTTGTGAAATCAGAGAAATTTCACCCGCTCCAATCCGGGTTGAGGAGTTCCATGTTATGCAGCAGCTCACAACCAAACCCAGGCTTGTGCAATGGAGACCTCGCTCCTCCCGCGACTACCTTCGAACCATTGACTTCACCCCCGCCGCGACCTCCTCTCCTGTCACTTAGTTCGACTGAGGATGAAGAAGGGACCATTTTGCAATCCTGCGCTATCCCTTTCGAAGGGGTCGGTATTTGGTTGGAGAGTCCTATGATCCCCTAACGGGTTGCAATGCATGACGTTTTCGGTTATTACAGTCGATTAAGATTAAATTCTGGTTAAAGTTTTCAAACAAGTTCATACCAATTAAATCAGTCACAAAATCACTCACAGCACAAATTCCAGCACGAATTCAAATACATCAAACACATGCGCAAACTACTTACAATCACAAGCATATACAAGCCTAAGTCTCCGAGCACTACAAAACTAGTACTCTATCACAATAAGCAATAACCCAACTTACATGAATTTGCTCGGTCGCTCGATCCTCAAATTGCGAGCTGATTTGTTTCTGGGTGTCCTATAATGCAAAGAGGTCCTTTTAGTACTTATTTTTATGGATTCTTATTCTAATTTATAATGTAACTCATTTTCCTCATGTATACCTACAACGTATTAATAATTCGTTGTATTTTATTTCGGGGTTCGGTTCCTAAACTAGATTCTAGTTTTAATTCCTAGGTCGTAATTAGGCTCGAATCCCAATGTGACATTAATCACCTTATGCTCGGGTATTCAAATATCCTATTGGGTCGTAATTTTGGTATTCTAACTATTCAGTACACACTAACCCTAATTGGGATATCGGATTTATTCCCGAGGTGTAAAAATCTTACATTTTAAGATATTTACTTAAAATTAAATATTAATTCCGATTTATTATTTTTCTGATTTCAATTATAATATTATCTAAATAACTTTATTTTTTTAAATTTAGTAATTTATATTTTCACATATTCCTAATTTCTCATATTATTTACCTAATTTCCCTAATTAACCATAATTAGTACCTAAAAGCTAGGATTAGGGTTCCACTGCAGAGATTAACTTCCTTAATCATCTAATCAAGATCCAAATCAGTAATTAACATTCTAATTACCTAATTAATCCCAAATCACCCAATTTTACCATCATTTTAGGGCTAAAAATTATCTTAAAATTTTCGAAAATTAATTTAAAAAAAAAAGGCTTCATAGCACTGTTCTAAATCATATGAGAGTCCTACAGAAAAATTTTGAGCCCCAAACTACATCCCTAAGCCTATTTAATTTCCGGTTTAATCATGCTCGGTTTTGAACAATTTCTTAAGAACCCTATATTTCCAGACATAATTAAACTAAATCAATATTTTTCCCTAAATCTACATACAATAAAACCTCAGAATAACAAGTTTCATAATTTTCTGGGCAAAATAACTAATTTTACAAAATTATATAAAAATCGGGATGAGTAAATGACTAACCGGTTCAAGGATTTCTGGCCGTCCAAACCCGGTCCAAGGTTGTCGGCCGGTCCAGACGCTGGTCCTAGGGTAGGGTGGTGGTGGTGGTTCGGTCCCAAGTGGTGGTGGGCGGTGGTTCCAGTTCACCTTGCTAATCTGCACAGTTTTTTTTTTTTTTTTTCTGGAATTTCTCTCGATTTTTCTTGTGTTTCAATTTTTCTCAGATTACAAACTGTCCAAATGTCTTCTGTGAATTTTTTCCTTATTTATAGACAAACATAGTAATTAATGTGCATTAATTTGATGTGATTTTGCCCATTTCCTTGATTTTAGGCTTTTAGTTTGGCACATTTTTATTGGCCAATTTTTTTTCTTTTCAGTCACGACCTAATCCAGTTGCAGACCTCTCCTTCTGATTTTTTTCTGATTTTTTTATAATTATTTTGTATTTTTCTTTAATTATTTACTTAATTTTCGGCCTATTTTAGCAATTACGCGTATTTTTATCTACACGTAAATACATGTAGGGTACACGTAAACATTCCTAAATATTATTTTGGTCATTCTAAAATTTTAGTATACATATAATCTATCTCTACTAATTTATTAGTTATTATATTACACTTTTTGCCTTTTCGGTAATTAGCAGTTATTATGCTTAAAATTTGAAAATTTTATAGTCTCCTATTTTACTACTCACTTTCTTAAATTTAAGTTTACAGGGTCATTTTTACTGGTATTTTGTTAAATAGTTTATAATTTGGGTTTGATCGGATCCTTTAGCCGATCGTCCTAAACCTTGGGTTTTAAGTTCAAACCTATGGTTACTTGGCTTGGCTTTAGGGTTTACAATAACCATAGAATTTATTTGTTAAAGTAAGCTAATTTAATGAACTGAAGACCCTATAAGCATTTTGGTGACAACATCATCCTAAGTAATCAATAATCAGAGACATAAATCTACTTAGTGGATGGAAACAAAAAAATTCAAGCATTAGAGAGGTTTACACCCTGAAAACATGTCCGTAAACCCAATGCATAAAGGATTTGTGAAGCCAGAGAGAAGCTCAGTTGAAATCACGTCCATTTTCCTCAACGATAAACCCTTCATTAATCTTGTTTCTCATTATTTTGTTTAGTTTTTGAGTATTTTTTCTTTTCAATCGACATTATTAGTATATTAAGTAGATTTAATTTACACTTATGCCCCTAGGGGTGTTAGCAGATGATTGTAAATACTTTTGTAACATTAGTTTTAGTATGTAGTGAGAGTTAGATAATTTTTTGAGAATATTGATTATTGATTATTGTCATTGAACCTTGAGTTCTTTCTTAATGCATTAAACATATCAATCCTTGTTTCAAATTGTGGCATTCTTTAACATTCATTTTCGATTAATTAAATTATGAGCAATATCAATTGAATATATTGAACCCTTCATGCTATTCAATGATGCGTTGTCTCAATTGAATAATTGTGAACTGTTTTGTTTAATTGTTGACTGTACATCATATCTAATTCTTAAATTATCTATATCTTTATTATTTTATTATTTCTTCATATCTAAAAATCTATAAAAATTGCATTTTTTTTTTCAAAGCTACAAATTATTTTATGCATGTGAACCTTTTTAGATAATAAATTATTGTTCAAACAATTAATTACATTGATGTGCTAGTTAAGTTTTATCATTCAAAGAAGTTTTAAGCCTAGATAGAATAGTTTAACAAATTGAATCATATAGAGTTAATAATTTTTTTAATATAATGTTTGGTATGCAGAGATAACCATGGGAATCATAATTTCAAGTTTAACATCTTCTCTCATGTTTGGATGTGTTTTTTGAAGACGGAATCACGATATCTTGGAATTAGTGATTTAGGTTTCAAGAGAGAATTTAATTCTATGTTTGTAAGGCATGGTTGTGATTCGATTTCACCTTATAATTATCACTACAAATTACCCATTTGATCTTCAACTTAATTATGGCATCTAATAATTGAGGGCACTATTGATAAATATTATTATGTTATGTTTGATACACGTGAATAGAATATATTGAAGTGGAATATAATGCAATGAGATTGAAATGATAAATCTTTTTCTGTATTTGAAAATGCTTATGGAATGGAATGATAATAAATGCATAAGCCATAAATAGTATTAATTGTCAAAATTGCTCTTAATTATTATATGTCATAATTTATTTGAAAGTTAACTGAATAATTTTAAAACAATGCAATTAATGAGGATATAATGAAATTGCTATTCTACTTTCTTAAAAACATAATTGAATTCCTCATTAAAGGTGGAATGGAGGAATTTATGGAATCGAGATTCTATCTTCAACTAACATTTCCAAATAAGGGGAAAGGGAATAGAATTTAGAATTATAATTCTGGTCTATTTCCGTGTACCAAACGTGATATTATATAAGTACAAAAGTTTGATTCCCAATATGTCACAACTAAACATAATATTCGCGTAAGGAAAATTACATAGAAATATATCAATGTTTGTAGGTAAATTTAAGTAGGTAATTAATGTTTTAAAAAGTTCAAATAAGATATTGATATTTTATTAAGTAGTTAAAGTAGGGGATTCTGTTCACTTACAGTTACAATGTCATTAAATCAATTTGATGTAGTTGTTAAGTGGTAAATGATGCTTAAATGGTGTCTATGTAGCATTTACATAGTGATTAATTGGAAATAAAGGAGGAAAAAAAATTCACGTAAAATTATAATGAAAAATAAAAAAATATTTATAAAAAAGTGGAAAAATTTTGTAAAAAAATATATAAATAAATATCTACACGTAATTAATTAAAAATAAAAAAAAAAAGAAAGTTGTAGAAAACTAAAAAAGAAAGAAAGAAAGAACAATTGGCTACACAATGATAGAGGGTAGCTGGTGTGACCATAGAATAACTAAGTGGATCATTTAACTCACCAAAGGGTAGTGGGTGGCGGCCTCCACCTTAGGGCCCTTAAAATAAAAAAAATATATAAAAAATTTAATGAATACCAAATCGGGTTGCACAAAGTGGGAGCATCCACCCACCTGGTTGTTTCATGGCTACATTAGCTACCTAAGTCCAGGAGGTAAAGTTGTGTTTTTTTTTTTTTTGTAGCTTTTTCTTTGTTCTTTTAATCTTTAATTAATTATATTATAATATGTAATATATAATTAGAATGTAAATAGTTATTTATATTTTTATCAAAATTTTAACATTTTTATTTTTTAAATATTTTTTGTTTTTTACTATAATTTTATGTGATTTTTTAAAATTTTTCTTCATTTATTTCCAATTAAGCTCTAAATAAGCCCCCACATAAACACCATTTAAGTGCTACTTACCACTTAACAAGTATGTCAGGATGATTTAATGGTGTTATAATTGTGAGTTAATCGAATCCTTTACTTAAATCATTTAATGAAATGTCGATCTCTTGTTTGAACGTTTGGAAATATTAATCCCTTATTTAAACTTGCTTTCAATCATTGATACTATCCTTTCTAATTTTTCTTAGAGAAAAGTATAAAAAAGTTTCTAATATTTTATATTTTTATGATTTAGTCTTTAATCTTTTATTTAGCATATTTCAGTTCTCACTTTTTTTAAGTCGTATCAAATAAGTCATTCCGTTAAAATCTATTAAATTTTCCATTACTATAGATATATATTAATATATAATTTGTCCATGTATAATTTTTAAATAAAAATAATAAAATAATTATAAAAACTATAAAACTATAAAAAATGAAAAACGATAAAAATAAAAAATTTTCTATTAAAGTGAAAAAACCTTAGTAATGTATATAATAATTATATATATTTATATACATATATATTAATATTTATTTTAAAACAAATTAATATAAGATAACCAAAAAAATTCACAGTTGGTTGCCCACGCCCTTAGGGTGGTCAAATGTGAATTTTTTTTTATTTTTTTGTTAATTTATATTAATTATTTTAAATTAAATATTATTATATATAAATATATATTACTAAATAATATATATTATTTTTCATATTTTTATATTTTTTAAGTTTTTATCTTTTTTTGTATTTCTTATTATTTTTTATAATATTTTAGTTTATGTAATATATATTAATAGGTTATCTTATTAAATTAATTATTTGAATGAATCATATTTTTCTACGTATATATATTTATGATAAAACTAATAAAGGGATCTTTTTGTAAATTTATTAAAACATTGATGATGAAAATAAATTAAATAAAAGGTTAAGAATTAATTCGTTTATATAAGTAACTGTTAAGAATTTTTTCTTCCAAATATAAAAATAAATTGATTATTTTAGTCCTGATTCTATTTATTTCAACTTACTTCTTCAAACTATTGCTGCATATTAGATATTACATTAGTATATAAGATTAGTAACTCTTTGTCTCGTGTTCACATTCAAACAGATACAAGTATCGGAATAAAAAGGCCCTACCGAAGGGTCTTTTATAACATTTCATATATACATGGTAAAGCGAAAGGTTTAGATGATGGGAGCAGAGGCCTACGTGTTAATACACGTGTCCTATGTTCATCAGCTTGACCAATAGCGTTGACTCCTTTCAAACGAAACAACGAATTAAATGCTTACACGTGCCCTTTCTTTGAGTCCCCATATTTACAAACTGTGAACCCTAACTCGTCCGAGCACATCTCTTTCTCTCTCCTCCAGTGTGTACAGGAACTTTCGATGCTGGCACGGTATTAAACTGAAGTAAATCGTCGATTTCAAGTTAGTTCATTTCTAATTTGCCTCCAATTCGTTATCTTTTCTTTTGTTGCTCATTGATTGGTGTTGATTGTAAAATTTAGGGTTTTTCTTGGGTCACCCGCGTTGATTGGTGGCATTTTGTGATTATTCAACACAAAGTTCTTATTGGGCTTTGTTTGTTTGGTGATTATTTTAGCTAAAAGGAAAGGGAGTTCATTTCTTTAGCTGTTATTATATTGATTTTAAAAAATGAAAATTTAAGGTGAAAAAATTGATCTATTATTAATTCTTGTGCTGCATCATTTCAGGCTACCTGGTTTAAATTGATATCCGACGAAAGTAAACTCAGTTGTTTCGTATTTGTGTCATCTGGGGTTTAGTTAGTGGGCATGGTTTTTGTATGCATATGCCCGGTGTATGATCTCAAATAGGTCAATGAGTTGAAAGGATCATAATCTAATAACGGTTTCGAACGTATAAAATTTTCTTGTTTGCATTTGGCGTTCTATCCATATCCTCCAATCACATTTGCACTATACAAATGGAAAAATAAAACATTGACGACAAAATGTGATTGGATTGCATACAGATGAATAACTAATTGGAGATGGGGAAACTAAATCATCACAAATATATGTTGTTTCACCATCGTGGAAGAGAATATAGTGTGGTTTGTGTTGGTTCAGCTTCATGGAGCGATGGTTTTGATTCTAATGATTTGATGTCTAAGCTCTCCTAACAATAAAATGGTTCAAGGCTATGTTCTTAAACAAGAAAAATGGTTTAATGTTCACAGAAGTGTCTTTTTTAAAAAAAATTAGTTAAAATCAAATAGCTTATCGCTAGATTCTCTGAAACCTGGCCTTATGGCTTGTAAGTGCTTAGATTACATATTGTATGGACTCTATGGATTCTAGAGTGTTGTATTATGCTCATCTTAAAGGAGAGTTAAATTGCTCAAGTTTTTCCCAAATCTTTCCATTTTTGGGTTGTGTCACCAGTTACTGATTTAGCATCACAGTCAAAAAAGAATGAATGGGAGAAAAAAAGAGGTTGACTTGCCATCACTACTTGAATGTCAAAAGAAAAGCTTATTCAAATGAATTGTCTAATTGAATGAGGCTTTTGAAACTAGCAAACCCGTTTAGCCAATAAGGAAATCAATATAAGCTCAAATACACAAATATAGGAACTTTAGGGGCCTCAAATGTGGAAAATAAGGGCTTATATTAGGTGCCAAATATCTTGTTGAATCCCGTTATGCTTTGCTTCAATGGTTCCTTGAATCTAACTTGTGAAATCCTAAGGCTAGTAAATTTAATGGGAGCTGATACTGCGGTAGCATTTGTGTACTTATTTATTGTTTAAATTTCCATTCATTACAATTCTTCGACAAACTAGTTTAGGTTTTCACCTGAGACATTGGTTATACTCTGTGATTATAACATGCTCGTTATCGCTACAATTATTGGAAAATCAATAAGGTATTATTCAGTTATAGGAAATCAGTTCAATCTGCTTTATGGTGCAGTGGATCTTGCAGTAGATGGAAATTTTAACAGAGAGATGGTAATAAGTCCGATTGAGGTGGAGGGAAGTACATCTGTTGATGAAAAAGAAATCGCTGCAAGTTCTGTTGAGGCAGAATTTCAGCAGGCATTGGAGGCAAAGACAAATGAAGGTACTTTAGAAAGACATGACAATGTGGAGGGGAACCCTGTAGCTTCAGCAGCTTCACCAGCTGAGCCGTATGTGGGTCAGGAATTTGATACAGAAGCAGCAGCTCATGCATTTTATAATGCATATGCCACCCATGTGGGATTCATTATTCGTGTAAGCAAACTCTCGCGATCAAGGCGTGATGGCTCTGCAATTGGACGGGCATTTGTCTGCAACAAAGAGGGCTATAGAATGCCGGACAAGCGGGAAAAGATTGTCAGACAAAGGGCGGAGACTAGGGTTGGTTGCAGGGCGATGATACTTGTGAGAAAAGTAAGTTCTGGCAAGTGGGTAGTTACAAAATTCGTAAAGGAGCATACTCATGGCCTGACACCGGGCAAAGGTCGAAAAGACTGCATTTATGATCAATACCCGGTTAGTGACATTTTCTTTTCTTCTCTCTCTTTTTTTTAATATTTAAAGTTCTCAGAAGCATTCTTTTCCCCTGCAAGAGTTTTTGGTCCTTTCTTTAGGTAACTTTTAATACAATATTTTTCTTTTGTTTAGGTAAAGGAAAAAAAAAAAATTTAATATAATAGTTTATGTCCTACTTTGGTCTGTTGTCATAAGGATTACAGGTTCATGACAAAAATGATGCTTAATAAGCTAAAGCAACATTCTGAAAGTGCAAATTTCCAGTTTATGGATTCTATCTTTATGACCCTTTCACAACGCCTTTTTGGTGACTTTTGACTTTTTGCTTGATTATTGTTGTCTTGGTCCGATCTTGATTATGATCAGAAGGACTTTATAGAAAGTTCTTTTGCTCTTTCAACTGTTGATAGCAAAAATAGTTTTCCATTAGGTAGCCAGTATGCATTATTTTAATCCTTGCTCATAATTAATTATGCTATTCTCTATCAGATATGTGTTGTAGTCTTTCTTCTCAGTCTGTATCCTTTTAGGTCACCTTTTTCCATTACGATGTTGCTAGTTCCATTTCATTATCCTTGCTCGACTATACACTTTTTGGAGAATTTATCAATTCAGCCAGTCCCATCTTACACTTGTATTCTCATGCTTAATCATCAAACATTTGCATGATAAAACATTGCTGAATTTTATTGGAATACCTTTGAGTTTAAATAAAATAGGATCGGTGAGGATTGTGAACTCACTTCTACTCTGTCCATCTCACCTGAATTTTAGGAGTCACATCTACATTTTCACTACCGAATCAATCATATGAAGGAATATTTTGCTTTTCAGGATGATGCAATTGCATATTTTGGTAATTGTTTTGATTAATAAACTTGCATTGTTTATCTTGAGGTCCACTTAATTTTAATCTTTTCATATTATAATTAGAGCTCAACCTCAACTTCTCTTCTCTTGCATGATTTTCCTTATATTTTTGGTAATTACTATTTCTTCATTTCCTTCACCACAACTGTGTATAACACAAATCATTTTAAATGTGTGAGGATTCCGGTCAACTATTGATAGTTAGATAGCAATTAATACAAGAGATTAAAGTGAAATTTTAGTGTCTTACCATGATCTAATCTCTGTACACATATCTAATAATAGTTATTGCTTCACATATATATCAGTGTATGTAATGACTACTTGCCTCTTTGAGGTTCTTGTTGAAATATTTTTTAGAAAGCCTAAAGTTTTTAAGGTTTAATAAAAATCATAACTCGTGAGTGCCTTTATTTACCATTATTTTTATTCATCCATTCCTTGAATACCTATAGAAGAGCCATAGTCAAGAATTGATGTATAAGTATAGTGATATTTCCAAATTGCTGTTTCGACATGTCTAACATAATTCTAGCATGGCTTTATTGAATGAATCATTAACTTTTCTATAACCTGGCAATTTAGAAGAAAAAATCTATATTGACATGTCTGGCATTTGGAATTTAATGGCCACTTAATAAGCAAACATTATCCTGTTTGACATACGTTTATATACTTAATCAGAATCCACTCAGGACCCTCCATTATATACAATTCTCATGTTTCTCGAAAATCTTTTACGTGCCATGTGGCAAATTTAATGTGGTTCTTTAAACCTTCTTAAATTTAGGAGTGTATAGCTGATTTTTCTTGTTTTGCTTTCTGACTTTTTGGTGTCTTGGCTTGCAACACCTTCTTGATAGTAATATTTTCTTTTAGGTATTTAGCTGTTGATTAACCTGTCATGAGAATTGTATATCGTGACGTCAAAGTGTTCCATTTTTTTGAATTGTGCCTAGTAGCTTTGAGGAGAATGTTATGTAATACACTTCTGGAATGGGAATTTTACAGCAAATAGAATACTTACAACGTCAATGAGAGATAGATTACTAAAGTAAAATCTGGCACTAGTATAAAAGGGAATGCTTCAAGGGATCAAGGTTTAAATTGTTGACATTCAGAAATGGTTTGTGGAGCCAAGCTGGTGTTGTGTAAATAAATCTTACTTTCTCCATAGAATGCCATGCATGAGTTCTTGTCTTTGCCACTTTTGCTGCCTAAAATGTTTATTCCTGTGTTTCTTTTACTTGAAGGATGTTATTGAATTTCATGGCATGCAATGGTAGCTCTTATGGGTACATTTCTGTCTTTTCTGGATAAAAGTTTCACACTTGCTCATTACCCAAAAAATTTCATACTTGCAAAATACCTATGAAATTTTCATTGCGACTTGCAAGTCTCTGGAGTCTACGGTGATTCATAGATTCAGGAAAGCACTTCCATGGTCACACCTAATTGGTTTGATTTTAGCATCTTTAGACATATGTTCAGTGGACCTGCAGGTTTTTAGGCAAGGTGGTTGTTTCCACGATTTATCAAACCATTATAGTAATTTTCATGTTTAAGAAAAGTTCCACTGCCTTTGTTGCTTATTGATCCCATGTCCAATGACGACGATTATTGATCTTAGTGTACTCTATAGTTACTATATTTTGTAATTGCTTTGTCATCCTAGTTAATCAGGATTATTTCCTTTTGTGGTGCTTATTACACATGAAGCATGGGATGCAGGCTGTTTGGGGTCTTCCTATTATTGTGTCAAGAAAATACTAGATGAAACCTTTGGTTTGTTATTTTGTCAATTTTGAAAGCCTTCAATGAGTGTTACAATTTTTATAAACTATCTTGCACAAATGGACTATTACATTAATCTTTGTTCTCTAATTTTACTACGGATTGATAATTTGTTTTCCTGCTTCTGCAGAACGAACATGATAAAATTCGGGAGTTGTCGCAGCAGTTGGCTATTGAGAAAAAGCGAGCTGCGACTTATAAGAGGCATCTTGAACTGCTCTTTGAGCACATTGAGAATCACAATGAGAGTTTATCAAGGAAGATCCAACACATAGTAGAAAATGTCAGGGATATTGAAAACAAAGAGATGGAAAGCCATAGGTAGTTAATACACAACTAGGTTTTTTTCTTTATCTTTTAGCTAGTGGGAAATTAGAGGTGTTGTGGCAAAAGCTATTAGAAGGCGTCATTACTTTGCTAAATTTTCATAGATTTTTAGTTATACCTTCTCTCTTCTTTGTCCCATCTTTGTTCATAGGCCATCTGTTTTCATGTTAGGAAACTTTTTAAGGCATTCATTGAACTTCATACTGTATTGATCTGATCTCATAAATAGAATGCAATTAAAAATTGTTGCTGTGCCTTTTCATCAAAGTAACTTAGGGCCCTTGAAACGGTTCTCATCTTCATCAAAACATCACATCATATGACGTAGGTGATTCTAATTATCAATTCCGATGTATTCATTGTAAATCCTTGAACGCATCTATAGTAGTACAGGGTTTGAAATAGCTTGAGCCACGGGTTGATTTTACATTCATTATGGTACTAGCAATTTTTCGTGGGGGTTAAAGGTGTTCCTTGCCATCAGTCTTGCTGCCTGCCTTATCACTTGAGGATGGGCAAAAAAATTGATTTACTGGTTTGGAAAAGAAAAATAAATCGACATTATTTTAGAATATTATTGGGAATTTTGCATGCTTAATGCTATGGATGCATTTATGAAAGACTAAACTGATGATCACTTGTTCTATTGTTAACATATTAATATAGCTAAATTTGCATAAACTGCTTGCAATTATACGTATATTATACTATGTTTGACATGATAGGAAAAAAATTGAAAATGATAGATGAGAGCATAATGTGAAGGTGAAGGGAAATGAAAAGGAAAGGAATCGGTTAAAGAAAAATATACATACATCTCCCATTTTCCCTCTTTATGTGGAAAAACAATGGAAAGAAATATTTAAACTCTTTATTTATTTGGTATCTTAAAAGGAAAAAAAGAAGAGGTATTAATAATGGAATAGGATTTTCCTCACATTAATTAAGTGAACTTTGTTATGGGGGTCTTCTTGTAAGTTTAAGACTACTTCCAATCAACATTCCATTTCTATCTAATTTTTGAAAAAAAAAAAAAAGGAAAGTATACTACAAAAGAAGGCTGATATTCCATCTTTCTGGTCATGACTGGTCATGAATTTTTATAAATCTTGCAATCAAGATTGGATGGTGCACCACATTAGATGGTGGTCTAGACCCAACCTAGTTGATGGGCCACCGGTTACCCCTTCTACGAAAAAGGAAAGAAAAAAAAAAAAAAGGATTTTAGTTTATTGGATCAAAATTGATGCAATTTTAATGAGACATTTAAATTTTCTTCTACTTTTCCGCTTATTAAATTTGTTGTAACGGGTAATGAGTTAACTGTCTAATAGCCTCTAAGTGAGTCTAGCTGCAATTTTTACAATTTTTTCTTACTTAAAAAAATATATAATTTTTCCTCATCTTGCCACGTGAAACAGATATTACAATATATTATTTTAGGTTGAAACACCTATATAAAGATTGCTTTCGCGATATCTTAAAATTTACTGCTTCCTATCCTCAAATATGCAAATGTAAGATTTCCCACGGCCTTGTCAAAATAAATATATCTCCACTTTCAAGACAAAGAATAAAGTAAACATGAGAATTATGAAACGCAGGATGGAAATTTTTTAGTGATGAAAATATTATTTTTTTATTGATCGGCGATTTTGGATTTAGACCTCACTCTTGTGCTTGATGTGGATCTAATCCAATTGGGCAATCTGGCGTGATACCAAGTTAATCAAGGGGCTTGCTTAACCTATCCTTATGTTAGGTACGTTGCACTCATTTACCATTGAACTTCACTATTATCAAGTAAGCTAACTTAGAAGGTTTTACCTGACCTAACTTTAAGTTGGGTCTTAATAAGCCTCATCTATAAACTTCATAAATTTAATCTTTTGAGTATAAAATAAAATTTGTATACTGTAAATTATTTTTTGAAGTCAATAAAGTAAATAAATTTAAAATCAATTAAAATTTTAATTTTAAACTTAAAATGAATATGAAAAACACTAACTTGTTAATCGAAACTCTCATCACATATAAAAAACTTAAATCTTAAATATATGTAACTGTAAGAGATTAACCTCGAACTTGATAAAAACTTTAATCGCATATGAAAATCCTAAATTCTGTATATGTGTATATATAAGAAATCGAACCCAAACCTAATGAAAACCCTAAAATAAAAACTTTAAGTTTATTCATGTACTAAAGTGCTATAAAGGTAATAAACTCTAATTGAGCCAAATAACTGAACGATACACTCAATCACGTAAAATCGTTAGCGAATGATTAAAAATAACTTTTAAAAGCATATAATGTAAAAATATTAAATTAATTCATAAGAATTTATAATATTATTTTATAATTAATATTAACCTTATATTTATATAAATAAGTTAGTATTATGTTAATTTAGACATTTATTAGTTAATTAGATAATATGTAGTACATATAAATAACACCACTTATAATTTACCTTGTAATTATACTAATTGTTATTCTAAATATTATTTATAGGATTAGAATTGTGTAAGGAAATTCTAATATATGTTTTATTAATTTATTACATTTAATTTTCTATTTTTCCTCTTATTTCATTTTTCTTTCTCTATTTCCTTTTTATTTTTAAATTAATTATACATAATACATGTAATATATATTAAGAGTTGACCAAGTAAACTTTGACCTAGTCAACTTTGACAAAGTCAACATGTCTTTTTCATACATTTAATGCATTTTTTTCTTTCTCTTATCTTTTCTATTTCTTTTTCTTTTCTCTTTCCTCCCTCTCCATGCCGTAAGCCCACTTATCCCTCTAGAATCCTCTCCTAAATACTTGATTTTTGCTAGAAAATCTTGGAAACATGTAGAATCCCATCATTACAACCAAACCGTCACACACTCTCTCTTCTTTTCCACTTCCATCTTCTAATATTTTTTTCTCTCAAACTCACCTAACTTTCAATCTTTATTTCTACCAATCAAACACCCACTTTTTCAACACAAAAGAAGGAGGATTTCTACATCAAAGGAACTCTTAAGTCAAGTAATTGTATTTCTTTTATATTTCTCATGTATCTTGGTTGTATTTGTTGTAGTATGTACATTAGCTTTTAAGTAATTTCTTAAGTATATATATGTGTACCATTATGGTAGGTGTATTATACATGTAACTTAATGTTTTGTAAATGAAATTATTTGTATTATTATTAAAGTTTGTGTATATGGACATATTTCTTTTAGAAATCATGTGTAAATGTATATATATATTAATATACATATAGATATATATAATAATATGTTATGGATTTAGTAGTTATATATATAAATATATAAGTATATATATGTACGGTATACGTATATAAATATATATATATACATATAGTATAGTGTGTACATAAATCTCCTTATAAGATATATTAGGTATTTATATATATATCAATAAAATCGAAAATATGTATATATGTATATAAGTTATGTATTGAAAAATCCTTAAAAATACATATAAATGTACGCATATAAAAAATACACATAAAAATTAAGTATAAATATGCGTACATGTATATGTATATGTACAAGTACATAAATACGTATAATAATTGTAAATTATAAGTATAAATGCATGTATTTACATATGCATACATGTGCAGACAAACGTGTGTATACATGTATATATATGTAGGTACATATACTAATATGTTAAGTATAATGATATAGATAAGAACTTATATGTACATATATATGTGTATGAGTATATATAATGATATACTAAGTATAAATACATATAATAAATTATTAGGTATAACAACATAAGTGAGAATATATAGGTACATAATCATATGTATATAAGTACATGTATATATATATTTAGTTAGGTATATGTACATATATGTATATTCAAGTGGGCTGAAACCATGAGGAATAATTAAGGCCTATATATATATTAATAAATTATAATAACATATAAAAATATATAATAATACAAAATTGGAGAAGTATAAAATATTTAATAAATAATAATAAGATATATATGTATACATTATGTATGGTTAAAAAAAGTATATAATCTAAAATTTAAGAAATAAATAAATAAGTAAAATAAAGGAAAAAATTAAAAATTTCCATGTGGATAAGTTAGAACATGTCACGTCAGTGATTTACCTAAAATAATTAATTTTACTGAAAATTTTAAAATAATTAGAAAATAATAATAATTAATTAATTAGGAAAAATTTTGATAAATATAAAATTAATATAATAGGTAATTAATTTTAAATATGAAGAAATAATGAAATATATATAAATTGGACTTAAAAATAAAATATTATGAAAATATAAAATTTAGAAATTAATTAAATTATAAAATAATACAGAAAAGTTCAAATTTTATAAGTAAAATTTTTCAAGTCAAAATAACCGATTTTGTAACAATTTAGACCCATATCGAAAAACATGGGTTTTAATGTCCAAAATAGATCTTATTACGTAAATGTGGGTCCGAAAATAATAAAAATCAACTATGAGTTTATAAATATCGGAGTTAAAACGAAAAAACTATACACAATTCAGGATTTAGGGAAAATCAAGAAATACAAGTAAATTGATTACATTATTTAAGTAATATAATGTTATAAATAAATAATTAGGATAAAGCTCTAACTAAATAAATAAATATCTTAACACGATTATTTATAAGTGTATGTACATAATCTCCTATAGAAGGAAACTAACAAATACATATTCAAAAATACGAATAAAATATAATTATAAAACATAAAGTTCTTCAAAAGATTAAAATATTATATGTATATATGCGTATTTAAAAAGTCAAAGTACTTCAAAGAAGAAATGCTTTTATATATTATAACAATATATGTGAATATAAAATGGTAATGATGATAACACCTAATAATAATAATAAGATGGAATTATATACTTATAGGAAATAAATTGAATATATATTTATATACATACATAATATAAAATTAGAATGATATTAAAGTATGACAGAACTAAAGTTTTTAGTTATCTAATTATACAATATTAAGATATCTCACCTAACTCTATTACTTTATCTAATATATATATATATATATCGTTACACTAATATTTATTCTATTATGTATGAATACTATAACTAAATCATGTTATAGCAAAATATCAATACAAATCTTACAAAGAGTCGAATAATCTAAACTAATATAATCTTAAATAAACCATACGATATTATCCATAAAATAAAGTAATGCAAACTTATTAAGAATTAACTATGAAAATGAAAAGATTTAAAATAAAACTAAAAAGTTATATGAAGTTCAAAACATAAGCGGAAACGTGAATCATAAAATAGATAATGAGCTGGTGAGGCTGTTTAGTATGACGTCTAAATAATCACTAAGTTGATTTCATTTCTATTTATCAAGAAATATCGATCAAGAAGGCAAAGTGCCTGTTGATTGCTAAGAGTCATATCGGCTTTAGTCAAGTAAGTACTCTTGATAATTTTGTACTTGTTTTGTATTTGTAGTTAATGCACTTAAATTAAATATTAATAACTCGATGTATGGAGGTTCGAGTTATGCATGTATCTGATATTGATTAATTACTGTGCAAAATAATGCTAAATGTGATAAATTGAAGATTTGATTATATGATTGACTGTTGTATGATTTAAATGGTTTGTTGATATTCATTGATCACTCAATAATTTTACTTAATTATATTTGGCTTATCTTAAATTAAAAGGATCATGTATTAACCATACATTGTATTATTTATTCCGATTGTCACTTCACGTAGAAGTAAAGAAAGGCCTTGCGAGAATTGTTTTTATATATTGAATTAAATTGTTCAGTATGGTGCACACGTACAACATGATCTCACTCTAACCTATGGGCTTACTAGGTGTTGAAAACGCCAATTGAATGGCTGAGAATCGAGTCTAGAAACCTCTATTGTAGGGTGTGAGCGTAGACTACGGGGGTTATCTTATTGCTAGACTTAGTATTTTGTGTATTGTTGGTTTTCTTTGAAATGAAAATGTATTTTATGAAATACGAAATTTAAATTTATAGTTAAAAAAACCTAGATACTAAAGCCCGATTGTGATTGATGCCGGTGTATTTCCAACCCTTGTCTTGGAGAGTGATAAATCAGATATTATATGTAATACCAGTCAACTACATATATTGTTTGACATACTGCGTGTACATGTATTTATATGATTATTAATAATTTATCTGATAACCTCTTTACCAGTATAATATGAAAAATAAGTCACTAAACTCTTGTAGTTTACTCTCCAATAATTTTTTTTTTTTTGTAAGTTGATAGATAATCGAGTATGAGTTAAGAGCCGAGAGTTGAGTACAAGTATTGAAATGTTTTAGATGTTAAAATTAGACAAAAATTATATAGCTCATTTGAGACTTTAAATGTAAATCTAGTTATATATTTAGATTTTGTAACTTTAATAAATTTAAATTTAAGTCTTTACTACTTGATCTTATCATTTGGTAAGGAATATCGATTCTCTACGATTCTAAAAAACTATAAAATATTGTATATCCATAACTATTTATATTTTATAATACGTTAATTAATTAACAATTTAAAAATTTCTAGTGATAAATTATTTAGATTTTTGTAATATTTAACTTGTAAGATAATTTTCGTATTATGAGTATATACATGATAGGAAAATTATAGACAATTTTATTAAGCCCACTATAGATTTATGACATCACCCTTCTAAGAGCTTGTCCGAGCTCACATAGACCTGGCTTATTTAACTTAGGTTCGCTTCCTTCAGGAAATCCCTAATCTCTATTAGGGGAATCCGTACTACTTCATGGAATTGTCTCTAACCTAGGCTTATCCCATCAAGGGCTCCTGTAACTCGTGTAGACCTTAGCTCCTTAACCTATCTATGGTAAACCTTACAAAAGATATATTCGGGCTTCTAAAAGATGCATATCTATTCAACTAAATAGACTTGCTCATTTATGAAGGCGCCTAATTAAGAAGTGCTCATTCAAGAAGACACACTAGAAGATATAATACACTCAAAACTTCCTAAAATGTGTTAGTTTCATCTCCTATAAATAAGCAATGAGACCCTAGGTATGATTACCTTGATTCACTTACTCTTTACTTTACCTCTTTTTTATCGAAGTCTTACTTAAGTGTCGAAATACCTACACTAAATCGAACTTTGATGTGTTTTTGTAGTTGTCTTTGCTAGCGAATCAACCTTAGACACTCAGGCAACAAGCCTAGTGATCCAATTTCAACCCTCAACGAAATCCATTATCAAACATTTCCTTTTCCTTTTTCTCCTTTATTCCATTAAATTATTAACAAGATGATAGAACACAACATCCAAAACTTCATTCTCCTTCATTTTCTCCCAATAACAATAAACAAATATAAAAAAATATATTTCCCTCCAATTTCTCTTTCTCTATTTTCCCTCACATTATTACTTCCCTCTTCACCTTATTTACAAACATGAAAAACGAACCGTGTGTTTGGCAACTCTTATACAAAAAGGAAATAAAAGGAAAATTGAGAAAGAAAAAGAAAGGAAAAGAAATAAAAAAAAGTAGGATTTTTGTACTTGTTTAAACATAAAGAGTGGAAATGAAAAGAAATAGGTAAAAATATTTCCATTTCTCTTGTTTAGTTAATATAAAAGAAATGAACAAAATGACCAAATTTGACATTGTTGCGTTTAGTTTCCTCTCTTTTAAGGGGTATTTTTGTAGCTTTACAAGTTTTATACTTCTTTCCCTTGCTTTTTGACTAAAAATAGAGAGAAAATAATGTGGCTCTCATCTCCTTTTCACCTTCTATAAAATTAACCAAACATAAAATTTCCTTTGGTTCCATTCTACTCATTTCACTTAAAATCCACTAATTTCTACCCGTATAAACACGGTGTAGAAGTTATAAAACGTGACTTCATGGTAGAGCACTTCTCTCTGGGAGCGGCTAGGATCGAGTCATGTTTACCAAGTGGAGTAAATGGAGATTACTTGCTTAATAAATCGCGTTGCTTTTACCTAGCCTTTGCCAAAACAAAAAGAAAATAAATAAATATAATGAAAACAGAAGGTATGACGTAGCTACCTGCTAAGGAATTTTTAATACTCTGCGGTGAATGAAAAACTGATAAAACCATAAAAGCAAAGACGGTCTTTCTTCTCTTTCCTTCGAACATTCAGCTGTCTGGTTTTTACTTACTACAAACAAGAAAATAATCGAGTAAGTATGATTTACTTCACTCTTTTACTGTTGATGTAGTTCAAATTTCTTCTCTACCAATTCAATTCAACAATCTCTTGAATTAGAACTATGTAACCCTCTTTTTCTTTTAATTTCTGCTCATCTGGGTTTGGTTTGGTTTTGATGAAATCCACAAGACTAAATTATGTACACGGTCTTTTTTTTATTTTCCTATTTTAAATCTTCAATTCTTGTATTGGTAATGTGATTATGTTGTTTGATTATATTCATGGCTGTTAGAATCTTGAGGTTTTGCCTTGTAAAGGTATTAGAAAATTAATCCCAACATTTTAGCACTGAGAATTGCACGAGGTCCTGTGTTTAAATTTGGGGTGTAAATGAGTCCAACCTATTCAAGTTTAGCTTGAAGTTTAATTGAGTTAAACTCAATTATAATTGACTCGAGCTCAAGCTACTTAAGCTTGAGTTTCATGATGTTTGGCTCGATAAAATTGCAAAACTAATTGAGCTCAACTTATGGGGAAGTTAGGTTCAGTTCGATAGAGGCATTAATATTATCTTATTTAGAACAAAATTGGATAAATCAACTCTGCCTGAACTAGTTTAAGTGAGTCAAGTCTGATATTGTTGAATGCCATGCCAAGTTGAGCTTGAGTTTGAAATTCTCAATTCAATCAAGCTTGAATTGAGTTCGAGCTTTGAATTTTTGAGTTGAACTTAATCTTGTGCTTACCATGCTGTCTTGGCCCAGCTTACTTACACTAGTTCAAATACTACCATAATCACTTTTTCAATTACATATGTGATGCAGCTGAACTGGTTACTTCATCGATTCTTTATGATCTAAATATGTCCAATGGTAGCCAATCCAGTTGTAGCCATGCCTTTCATCAAATGTGTACATACATTTTGGAAATAAAGACAAAGTTGGGATTTCGAGTGCTGACATATCGAAAATTAAGAATATTATTATTATTAATTTTTGTTTGTACATTTGGGTTCTTAGGAGTGCAGATGAGAGAATATTGGAGATTATTAATTTATTCATAGATAGAATCAAATTGAAGTTAACATAGTTAAAGTCATTTTCATTTTATAGATCTTTTGGTTATTTAGAAGGTTTTTCCATTCAGTGCTCTCCTGCACTAGTTAAGAGGCTCAAAAGAAAATTTTCATTTTCTAATTACCAATTATGCACTTCATGGAACTGCAAATAAATAAAAATGCATAGAAGTTTCTTATTTTAATTGTTACCACAGACCTTTGGGTACCCACTAACATTTTCCTATTTAGAGTGGTACTTCATAATCTATAATCAAATCTTAACTCAATTTTGTACTTCTATTTAAAATAATGGAGGCAGCGTGAGATTGTCATTGCCTAAAAGGTGATATCATTTCATGAAAACTCTCCATTGCTTTTGAAAAAGTTCAACATTCAGAAGGCACTTTTCCATTGATGACTTGCAATTAATTACTTTTAGGAATTTTCTCTATGTATATGCAACTTCTAAAAAGCTCATGTTCAAGGGTTTTTCTCTTCATTTTTTAGTGTGGATAGACAGGATGATATTAAGGTAGGCTACCTTTATGATACAAATTTACCATGACCAGCTAGATTCAGTTTGCGCTACATAGGTAACTTCTAGGCAGAAATTAAATCCTGGACGCCATTGTATGGCATGCATTAACTGCTAGGGCAATATCTCAGGGTTTCTTGCTTGGTCTTATGTTTGATTATCATGGAATCTCCGTGTTTAGAGTATCATTGATGACGAGCTCATACATGGCCATGGAGGTGGTGCATTTAAGGTTTTTCTTTAATGTTGTTGCTCATTTAGATGATGGAAAGATTGCACCCCAATCATAAATTCTCCCTCTCTAAGCGAACAATCCTGCATATGTATCGTCTGAGTTACTTTCCTTCTCCTTTGTTTCTTAAGACGAGTAAGTTGTAAAGGTCATGTAATTTTAATATGTGGAACAAAATTCTCATGGAAGTTTGTAATGAAATCTTGATTGCAGTGGATCTAGACGAGGTCGCTGGTGTTTGTGAGACTTCTGGCAGGGGTGACTTAATTGATTGTGCAGGAGATCCTGTAATGGAACCATATGAAGGAATGGATTTTGAATCTGAAGATGCTGCAAAAATTTTCTATGATGACTATGCAAGGAGGGTTGGATTTGTCATGCATGTGATGTCTTGTCGACGATCAGAAAGAGATGGCAAGATTCTTGCCCGTCGACTTGGATGCAACAAGGAGGGATATTGTGTTAGTATACGGGGTAAATATGGACAAGTTAGGAAGCCAAGGCCGAGCACAAGGGAAGGATGTAAAGCCATGATCCATGTAAAATATGACAGTCCTGGTAAATGGATAATTACAAAATTTGTGAAAGAACATAACCATCCACTTGTGGTTGCTCCCCGTGAAGCTCGGCAAACAATGGTTAGTCATTATATCTTTTTTATATACTGAAATCTTACTTACAGAGGCAAATTATCTGCATGATAGCCAGTTTGACAATGCAAACCTGTCCATTCATGGTTGTGTTTTTGTATCAGAAGATATCCAATTTGTGAATAAAAAAAATAATAATCGACAAGCATAGAGCACTACAATACAGTGTGGATTGTGAGGGGTATAAATCTGAAAGAGGAGAAAGGAGAGGATACTGATCAGAGAAGCAAATGCACTTTTTAATTTGTTCCATGATGCTAATCTCCCTGCTGGTTGTTTAAACTAGAGTTTTGAAGGTATTTCTAATAACTTTTCTAACTGTTTACCACTACAACTGAAATGGAATCTTTAACATGATTTCTCTTTTATGAAATGGAGAAGAATTTGTCAAGTAATATATGACAACAAAACAAAGCAGAACGTGCAGAAAATGGAGCACTCATTTACTACACCTACTGAGAGGATTAGTAGGTTTCCTGGAAGATTTACCAAACAAACCCTAATCAGTGATGGGGATTGCAGATGTGTTTCCTGAATTTTAACTTCAGTAGGATTGCTCTTTCTTTGAGTGAAAAGTTGAGAGCTCGCTTATGCTTCTTGGAAATGATCTGGCTATATCAGTTTTAATCTGGGAAAGTAAAGTCGTATCTTGAAATTTACTTGGTGGCTGTTGTGTTGGGGAGATAATTTGTTGATAATTGCAAAGGGGTATAGAATTATGTTTTTTCGGGTAAAATAGAATCATATTATGTTGACTGGACATTTTGCTATGTTCTCTATGCCATGCTTGTTGGTAAACTTGACAGATTCTCTTGCAATAGAAAAAGCTGGTTTGTTTACATACCACATTGGTAATCATTGAGGTGTTAGGTACAAGCAATGGTGTTGACACACATGCTCATAAGTATAAACAGTTGCAGGCATACAATAGATTCACAAGTTCTTTGCCTTTTGCATACATTACATAATCTGCAGAAAGGGTTGGTAACTATTATTTGAGTGGAGACCTGGCTCTACTTGGCTGGCTTGTGAACCAATTACATCTCGAGCCCTTATGGAAAATGAAAGAGGATTACATACTCATAATGCACACTTCTTTTTCTTTTTAAGGCTTCTTAGTGTATGCATTTAGCTTTCTATAAGGTTAGGTTAGTACAACTAATCTCTTGAAACTGACCAATCCTAGCCCATCTGGTCATTCTCTTATCCATTACTTCTTGAATCCACTTATTTACAAAGCATGTATTACTCTGCAACTAATCACTTGAAACTGATCGAATCCTAGCTCATCTGTCATTCTCTTATCCATTACTTATGGATTCTACTTACTTTCTAAAACATGTATTATAATCGTTTGTGTCACTGTAGGATGAGAAAGATAAGAAAATTCAGGAGTTGACGGCAGAGCTGCAGAGTAAGAAGCGACTTTGTGCAGCATATCAGGAGCAGCTAGTGGCATTTCTTAAAACTGTTGAGGAGCACAATGACCAGCTTTCAAGAAAAGTCCAGGCTGTGGTTAACAATCTTAAAGAATATGAATCTCTAGACATGGAACTCATGAAGGAAAGATGAATACATAAGAGCCTCTGTGCTATCAATTACATGTTTAGTATTTGGTGGTTGTTTTCTATTTTGCCAACTGTTGGTTTAAGTTTTGTTGAGGTAGTTGTATCAGCTTGTGATTTTCTGCCCACTTTTTCCTGACTAGAAGCTCGCGTCACTTATATCCATAATGCGATAGAAATGTGCAGATAAGTGAACTACATGCAAAGTGGTCTCTTAACTCACATATAGACTGTCATTCAGTGAAGTCTCCGACTTCCCAGATTATATAGAAAATTGGCAGGTGCTCAAATAAGGTTAACCTCAAGTATAGTTAAGAGCACCAAATTAATAATGCCACCTATGCCTTTTGGAAAATCTTGGCTCTTGCTCATGTAAAATCCTTCTATTTTTCAATGTGGTTTTGATAAAGGGCTAAAAACTACTAAAGGTTAGTAGTCTCCAGAGTTTGATGAAAAATCTGAATCTACCATTCATCTTTTGTCTTGGTCATGCTTATAACTATAATTTGGGAATTTTGACGTTTCCACCTGTGATGCCTTTTGGCCAAATCTCACAGAAATTTCATCCAATATGTTGCTTATCTGAAGGATGGTTAAATACCGTTTGGCTTGTTGAAATAAAAACCAAGAACCTTATTCATATTTCCTCTTAACAAAAAGTATCCCAATTTATCACTTATAGAATCTGGCTTTTGATAGATTTGAGGATTTTTAATGAGAGATATAAAATATAAATTTGTTCATGAATCTAGTTTAGTTGGTAACATATAGGACAGGACATAAGGATCCACTTCCATATTAGAACAATTTTGTAATATTTTTGCAGAAAGTCCATTGGAGTAGGTGGAGGTACATCCAAGATAATTAATGGGTGGTAGCAGTGGTTAGTAACTTGTGGTTTTTAGCCTTAAATAAGTTATTAGGTGACAAAAAGCGGATGATATTTACAATTACAATGTGCATGATCAATGATTAGATCGAATTGAAGTTTCAGAATAACACGTGAAACAATCTAAAAGTTGCTAACTGTTAGGATCAATCATAGAGTGAATGTTATCTAACGCATAGATGGAAACAGTCATCACCGATTCAATTAAGAACGGGGAATTGTTTTCTTGGCGAGAACAGAACATAGGGTGGGAGTGCCTTCCTTGTAAATTTTGTCTGGGGGATATTAAGCAGCTCTCTCATGCTTTTGTCTCTGTTGTTGATATCGAGTGCAGATTGCAGAAAAGGAGAAGACTGGATGTCTAACATGGTGAAAAGGAGAAGTGGGCTGTACCTTTTATGGGAGCAATGGGGATTTCAGTCATTTTGTACCAAAACTCAAAGGTATAGATTAGGCGTTTGGCAAATGATTGGTGCAGGTACTGACTAGTCATCCATTGGAGAAGATTGGCTGAACGTTGGCAGCTTGTATTTTATTTAGCTCAATGTTTATTGATTGTTATCCAACTTCATGGAGAAAATATATGCTTTACATCACATTATTAAGTAAATCTCGTTGGATTTGTAATAATTATTTGAAGCAGAGGAGAATTTACTTCAGAGTCCATCCAATACTCTAAATTACCTTTTGCATTTCTCGGTTACTGGTAGCATGGTTTTCACATTATTGATAGGACCCTCTTGGCTGGTAATTAATGGTTCTACTTCAACATTTTTCAACCTTACTGCCGTATACTGGACCCAGGGAAAGTAGTTATAACCAGGACACACCAAGGTGGATAAATCACTGTTTCCTTTTAATCGACATGATTGTAATTAGAAGTTAGAACTATGAATGGTTTTAGGAAGATGACTATAAAACTACTGGCAGGTGAATCAGTAGAATTCTTTTGGGTAGGTTTTTTTTTTTTTTTTTCCTCCTCGTGGTTTTGGTGGGGACCCACTTTGCATTGCTATAACCATTGTATCAGCCAAACTCTATTCAAATTAAGTTTTGAATTAGTGGATGCTTCTAAATATGGTAACATGCTGTAAACTCCTCCATATGTTGCAAGTATACGATTACTTTATGTTACATTTGATAAAAAAAAATAAAATTTTATGAAATATTAAATCATTTCTTATATTCGAAAATACTTATAACTTATGAAAAATAATGGAATAGAATGGCAAATGCATAAATAATATTATTTCTCAAAAATGTCCTTAATTATTATATATTATAATTTATTTAAAAATTAAATAACTAATTTTAATTAATCTTACTTAACGAAAAGGAAATAGAATCTTGATTTCACATTTGAAAAGACAAAATCAAATTTCTCCATGAAATCTAAATTATCAATTTTATGGAATTATAATTCAGCTTTCTCAATATACTTTCATATATTGACAAAAAAAAATTAAAACTTAGAAATCGCGATTCCATTCCAATCATGAGAACAAGATAGCAGCCATCATACATTATACGAGGAGGAAAGGGCTTAAAAAGAAAAAAGAAAAGGAAAAGGAAAAAAGGAATACAAGCATAATTTCGTGTTTACATAGCATCCCCAGGCACAAGTGAACAGCTTTTCCAGTTTCTAAATAATCATGAACACTACAAAATGTAAATGGCAATTATAACTTGCGGATTCTTTAAAAAGAGCTATTCCAAGCTATCATTCGTATTAGCGGCTCCCTTCTCCCTCCAAATTGCATGCACTTCATCAGTCCGGAATCTCTGGGTGAATGTCGACTCCTCCAGCGGAGTTGTCACGTCATGCGCATACGCAAGGAGACCAGTATAAGCAATCATTGCGCCATTGTCTATGCAATACCGATCATCGGTTGCAAACAACCTTCCACCCCTCTCTGAACACATTGTTCTCATCATCTCCTGCAGACGCTCATTGCAGCCCACACCACCAACAATGAGAACATCTTTCGAGTCACAATGGGCCATTGCCCTCTCGGTAATCTCCACAAGCATTGCAAATACCGTCTCCTGTTATATTAATACAGAAACTTTCCGTGAGAATGAATCTCTTTCATATACTTCATTGACAAAAGATAAGCTAACTTAGTCAATTATTTCCTTTAGAGCTGGGAGGAAAAAGCAAATGGTTTTACCTGAAGAGAATAGCAGAGGTCAGCAGGTGTGCACTCATTATTCTTAAGCTTTTCAACAGCAGTTGCTTCTATAAAACTCAATATTCCACTAAATGATACATCCATTCCTTTGACGACGTATGGAAGTTCTATGAACTGTTCTCCTTTCTTTGCAAGCTGGTGGAAGAGAAAGGATAGAGAGGTTGAGTGCAATTGAGCATTTAAATCTCACCATTTAGTCCAAAAAATTAACAAAGAAAACCACTGTTAAGGAAAGAATAATATCGGCGTGTCAATCCAATGAAAGCTCGAGCAGTAAGTGCCTACTTGTTCGCAACTATGATTCTATATTGCACAATTTCCAGAGATATGCAGCATAAGAACAAAATGGTCCTCATCCATATAGCCTACTGTCCATTCAGACATGATCCGTAATTGTAAATGGTATTATAATTTATAAGACACGAGCTCAGCTGCTTCAGACTGTTTAGTAGAAAGAAGGCCATGGCATTATTTTTACTTAACATACAGGCTTTCGACATCAAACATCATGAATAGGAGGGATCTGATCTATAAGAAAGAATTCTATTCTTATCAATTTTTTTTTGGTTGATTATCAAACAATAGTTGGCAAAACAGAAAAATTTAGGCACAACTCTGGGAATATCCGGGTGGCATACTTATATGATCAGGAACAAGTAAGAGACGAAATTGATGCTATTTTGGCAATTTAGGCAAGGCTACAAAATACTATGCAGGACATATAACAGAAAAAAGTTATGAAAAGCAATTGATTCGACCAGCTTGAGCCTTTCGGTTAAAATTCCTAAACCACATAGGCTAGAATTCTGTTTCAAATTCCTAACATGGTGCATCATCGAAATCTAATCAAGATGAAAACAAAACAATTGACAAGCATTTTGGAGAACTATCTGGTAATCATTCTGCTGCAAGCAAGCAAGCATCACGGACAATAAAATCAATCTAGTTTAGACTAGCCACCCCAATGAATGTTCAAAATTATACATACACCCAGACTTTTTCTATTATACGTATCCCTTCTGGTCCAAGCCCATAGCAATAACACGTAAACTACCGAATGACATATAGCATAAGAATCATAACAAATATAAAGATGCAACCTGGATAGAATACAAAACCCGTGTGAAAAACACCATACAAGATTGTCTTGTGGACATTCTTTTGGATACTATAGCAAAGCAGTAGTTATGTTGCAGGGGCTCCTACCACTAACTATGGCAACAAAAGAGATGGGTAATCATTTAATTTCAAAAGTTCACATAATGGTCAGTGTAGATGACTTAATAAATTAACAATACCTGTTCGATGTTGTACCCGGGGCTAGGGTTATTAGACAACATAAGAACCCTAGCAAATCTATCCAAGCAATTCCCGACTGCAATGTCAATCGTCTCTCCGAAAATCCTATACCGTCCCTCGCTATACGCAATAACCTGAGTATTCCCCCCACTAACATACAAAACGACAGGATCAACCGCACCCGTAACTACCCTCCCCATTTCAATATGCGCGACACAATGATTAACTCCTACAATGGGCTTCTTCCACAATTGAGAAAGCATCCTAACTACAACAGCCGAGACTTGTAACGGGGCGCCCATTCCGGGGCCTTTAGTGTAACAAAGGCAGTCAATTTCATTCGGGGCGATTTGGGCAGTTTCTAGAGCGGATTTGACTAAGGGGAGCACGTGTTGGAGGTGATGTTGGGCAGTTTCTCGGGGTAGGAAACCCTGACCCGGTGGGGTTATGTAAGTGTGGCGTGGGTTTGAGAGGATTGTTCCGTCTAGGGTTACGACGCCGACGCCAATTTTGTTCGCGGAACCTTCAAATCCTAGGGCTATCATTCTCTTCATTTCTAAAGGAAGAGGAGCTCCGGGAAGAAGGAGAGACAGAATCGATGTTAGCTAAAACCCTAAAAACCGCCAATTGTGTCTCCCCAAGCTAGCTTTTTTAGCGTTTGGCTACTGCTTCCAACTTCCAAGCCTGAGGTACCCATTTTCTTGGAGTTATAACTTACCAGTCAAATTATAATTAGTTTCATTTTCCTTGGTCAAAATTTATATTGAAATTTTAATAATTTATATAAATTAAATTTGGATAACAATGTATATCATGTATTTATGAAAGAGGAAAAAAAAAAAAATAGATGAGTGAAGTGCATAGTATAAAAGAAAAGTCACTTTATTGTAATTTAGCATTCATTACCAAATCTCTTTAAATTAAGGGAGATGTACATTTTTTAGTTATCAACACTTATCTATTTTTTTATTTGCTTTCTTTGTTTTTTTTTTTTTTTCATTATTTGAGTCTCAACTTTTTCAAAGCTTACAAAAATAGAAATTTCATTAAATCCATCAAATTTTCTATTTATCTTGTTTCTTGGCTTTGGATAGCTTGTCAAAGTGGCTAGGTTTAATTTGCACTTGCACAAGTTTTTCTAATAATCTTTTTCTTTCTTTTAATTATTCTTTTTATTTTTCATTATTTATATTACATCACGTAATAATATATTTAATAGTTCTTATTTATTATATCATGTAATTAAATATATTTAATATTATCAATATATTGAATTAATTATTATGAACCAATTTCAAGCTAACACATACATGATATATGAAAAAGTTCAAGTTCAATGAATCTAATGAAAGTTATATATATATAATTTGTAAATTTTTTTTAAAAAAATTGAAACTCAATCAGAAGAGAAAAAACAAGTCAAAAATTCAAATTGAAAAATAAGTAGACGATGAAGATTAAAAGCATTCTTTTTTTACAAATGAATATATGTGAGAAGACTTCCATGGTTGATATGCCTCTTTCTCTCTTCAAACATAATTATTGTGCTAATCTTCACTCATTAAAGTTTTTGAAAGACTTCTTCTGTTTTATACCATATTATTTATAAATACAACATCAATTTCTTGCTTGACAGTAAAACATTAGTTGCCATCTTATTTTTAAACCATGCTTCTTTCTCACGAAAAGGAAAATGCTATCAGGTCTTTAGAGGCACTTGTTATCACTTCTTGTAAACTTATCACTAAATTTGATATATGGTACATCAATATGAGGTATGACTTTTTCCACGTCTTGCCATGACAGATTATTCATCCAATGGATAAACCTTCCAATAAGAGGACAAGTAGCCTTCGGCTTTCACCGAAAATGACACGTGGTTGAAGTATACCTTAAGTGAATTACAACCGGATAGTAGTAAGAAGTGGATTGGCCCTATTATGGGCTTACATAAGGGTTAGGCCAAGAAATGGCCCGGTGCACAATTCATGTAAACAATAGCTATTTTATATTTCTTTGTCCATAATAATTATTTTATGTTTTCCTACAATAAAGTTATAAAAAGGAAAAAGAATAATGAAATACAAAAAAATAGAAAATATGAAAATATAAAAATCTACATACCTGAGTTGGCATGTGCACATGACAGAATATTCACAGGTATTTGTAAATTCTACAAGTATATATCACTATCAACAAAGAAAAACAACAAAATATTCACCCCCAAATCATCTATGCTGTATGCTCTATGTGATGTGCGTCCTGTGAATTGTGATTGTGTGTGTAGTTTCATTGATAAGAGAATTTCCTTATATCAACAGGTATCAAAGCCACTTGACGTAGGTGGTAGCCATGACGGACGGAACCCGTGACTTTAAGTGCATAGAGTATGCTCTATGCATGTACTGGTGGAGCAAACTCAAGATTGGGTTATAGCATTCAAAGATACTCTGCAAAATCAACAAGATACTATTGATAACAATTACATTGGTGGATATACAGCGTCGATTGGGAGACACCTTGAAAGTTTCCACTTCTTGACAGCTAACGTCGAATAATTCCAAGGATGGTGTTTCAGTTGTGGGTAACACATATGTTGATGCAAGGGCTACTTTAGTCGAATATTCTGCACCTACAAGAGGTAATTGGTTAGATTTCCCAATCTGTACTCGGGATGAATTTAAAGCATGCATCAACAAAGCACGACTTTATTTCTACATTTATGAGACACCACCACATTTTAAAGTACAAATTGCTTCTTTACATTTTGAAGATAGAGCATTAAAGCGGTATCAAATTATCAAATTATATAAATGATAGAAGCTTACGTAATCCATTGACATGGGAAGAGTTACTTTTTGGGTAAAATGATAGATTTAGGGACAAAGTATATATTGACCGGTTAGGGGATTTAATTGGTTAAAGCAAGACGGAACATTACACAAGTATATGGAGCAATTTAAATAGTTTATTACCTAAGTTCAGCTATCTGAGTCTTTTCAAATTAATTTCTTCTTGAGTGGACTCAACCTTGAAATTCAATACCCAATTCACATGTTCTAACCAAATAGCCTTCAGCAAGCTTATACTCTAGCTAGGGTACAAGATGCAACCAATTCAACACTTACGTCCTCACTCTTAAACCTAAAACTCAGTTATTCCACCACTTCATTGCACTAACACAACCCACTTCTATACCCATAACTCCAAACACTTCACAATTTTCTCAATGCAGCCACCAAAGCCAAACACGAACTTACCCAACCTTCAATTCAGCCCGATTTCCATCTCTTCCAGCTGCTAACTAGAACCAACTCTCGAGATTCCAAAATCCACTCATTAACCAAAACAAACAACCCACCAGACCCATTAGGCGAACGACACCTGCTGAACTTGATGAAAAGAGAAGTAAATGTCCTTGTTTTTGGTGTGATGAGGCATATATGCCGGGGCATTGCGGTAAGCAAAAGAAACTTAGTGCTATTGTGGTTACCTCAAGTGACATGAAGAAAATGACATAGTGGAAGAAGAAGTGGATGCCCAACTTGACAATGAACTAGCTAATTTAACTGTTTGTTCCCTCAATGGAGAACATGATAGTAGTGGTAGTTCACACATGAGGTTGCTTGAGTTCCACAAAAGAAGAAAGATTAGCATCTTTGTCGATTTCGGTAGTTCATTAAATTTTATTGATGCCAAGTTAGCTAAATGATTACATGGTGTGCTTAAGCCTATATCACCATTAAAAGTAACAGTTGCTGATGGCACTCAACTTTTGAGCATTCTCTTGGTGCTAGATTTTACATGGAGTATGCAAGGTTAAGAATATAAGGAATATATGCATGTACTGACCTTGGGAAGAGGAGAGGTAATTTTGGATTTATTGTGGCTAGTGAGCTTAGGCGACATTCATTGGAATTTCCAAACTTTGACCATGCAACGACAACCTTGTGAATTGACAAGGCAAGCTAGACCAACCATTAAATGTGTAGATGAGAAGCATCTGTCCAAGCTCCTTGGCAATGCTTGGCCAGAACAACCAGTATAGTGTTGGTTGATAGGCTTAAAACAAACAGAGGATGATAAACAAACATATTGTCAATTTTTACACCCTAAATTGATGGACCTGCTGGAAGAATTCATGAATTATTTGAAGAACCAAAGGGATTGCCACCAGAACGGACTCATGATCACCAAATTAACCTAGAAACAAGGCCTATCCTATTAATCTTCAGCCATACAGGTATTCTACTAAGTAGAAAACTGTATTAGAGGATGCCATTAAGGAATTGCGAAGGCAAGGTGTAATGAGGCTTAGTAAGAGTTTGTTTGCATCACCAGTGATATTGGTAAAAAAGAAGGACAACGCTTGGAAAGTGTATGTAGATTATTGAGAGTTGAATTGCCAAACGATAAAAGATCGCTTTTCAATTCCTATTGTGGAGGATCTGATAGATGAATTGTATAGTGCTAGTGTGTTTAGTAAGTTGGATTTGCAGTTAGGTTGTCACCAAATCCAAATGCACGAGGCAGATTTATTTAAAACAGCTTTTGAAACATACAATAGACGATATGAATTTTTGCTCATGCCTTTTGGCTTGACTAATGCGCCATCTACATTTTAGAGTTTGATTAATGAAATATTCCGACGCAAGTTGAAGAAATTTGTTTTGGTCTTCTTTGATGACATTGCAATATACAGTAGATACATGGATGAACTCATTCAACAGTTGCGCCGGAATTGCGGCTAGTGAGCTTAGGCAACATACACTTCGCTTTTTTTTTTTTCCTAATTTAAAATTAACACACTAAAGATTTTCAAAAAATTCAAACCTAATTACGGTTATTTGATTTCAACTAATAAATACGTAGATATCTTCGAGGCAACTATAAAATTAACTAAAAAAGATTTTTCCCCCCAACTTCTACATTCTCTAAGACTAAACTTTTATAATAATTTTGTATACCAACTAATACTACTAAAAGTGAATGATATTTTATTTTCTATTTCTACTCAACTACGACACTCCGATCAAGTAGATAATTTTTTGTAATGTACTACCATGATTTATTGTTAATAGTGGTGTTTTATTTTATTTCTTTACTATAGTTTGCAATTCTACGACCAATGAGAATTATTCATCCTTTGCAACTTCTTTCGTTTTGTTTAACATTACTCATTATTTTAATATTGCACTAATATTAACTTAACGTGGGAAAAATCTATTATTTTGGAACGGAGTAAAATTTTAATCGAAAATATCGATTAATTATATATGTAACATTACATGTTATGATATGCAAAATTGCACGTTACATTGTATGATAATTTTCAAAATGAAATACAAGTACAGGAGAGGACTGACAAATATTTCTAAGAACAGAGAATTTGGAAATAAGTAAAAATTAGAAATTACTAATGTAAAAAAAAAAAAAAAAAAAAAAAAAAACAGGAGATCCGATTCAAGGGCCATTTGAATTGGCCTCGAATAATGGCCAATCGGTCTAGTTTTGAGTCAGTTCGGCCTGACGATACATTTATCATATATTCTACATTTAAAGTGAGAATAAGGCCAAAATACCAAGAAAATTTGAAAATAATTTAATAATTATCAATGATGGAACCAAAATGTTATATTACTTATAGGAAACCATGACAAAAATTTTGGAGACTTTAGGAAGTTAATAAATAGGGTTTTATCACTTTTGTCAAAAATAGACTTTTTTTAATAAAATGGGCAGAAATTTGGAAAAATTATAAAAAAAAAAAAACCAAACATGCAAAATTAATTCTAGGAAAATCATTATAAGAATATATGGTTATAAAGTATTTATAGGTAAAAGGACTTCTTAAAATAATATGAATTGGATACTTAAAAAATATCTAAAGCTAGAACCATCAAAATGGCAAAAACCACCACTTACTGATAGCCACCTCTACTCCAACCTTATCTAACCTCTTAAGAGAAATATAAAGGAGCTCCATAAATTTTTCCCCATTTTAGAGGTGTAGTTTGAGTGGTGTAAATTTTTGAAGTTAAGAGAGAGGTATTTCTAGTTTTCAACAATTAATATTAAATTATACATGTGTCTAAAAATTATGGAAAACTAGACACGTGTTCCTTATATATTACATGTCTCCCATTAAAGTTTCACAATTTTTGGATAAGCATACAATTTTGGTGAATTTTCAAAAAAGTTACCTAATGTTTTAATAATTCTCTAATAAGCGTAAATTTATGGAAAAATTGCTATGTTTTCCTAACCCTAAGACATGTGTCTAAGTAATTTTTCAATACTTTTCACCACTTGTACAATTTTTGGTGAATTCTGGAAGAAGTCATCAATATATTTTAATAATTTTACAATATTTCCAAATTTTATAAATTTTTTATAGCTTTCCTTACAAGTTATTAGACTTTTTTATTACATATCGTTAGTTGTTTGACATTTGTGGAGTTGATTTGATATTTCTTGGGTATTTTATGATGTTTTATGGAGTAATTTTATTATATTTTAGTATTATACCTAATTATTTTATTATTTAATTTACTTTTATAAATATATCCTTTATTTTCATTTGGGGATATGTTACAATAATGCTTTATATGTAGGGGATATGGGTCATTATCATACTTTTTATTCTTATTTATTATTTATTTACCTTGCTTAATTATTGGTTTAGTTACTATTCTATTTTTAGTTTTTCCTACCTACTTTTACTTCTAAGGGCAAAGTAATCTTTTTCTCATTTTTCATCATCTTCAATCCTTGGGTAGATATTTTATAATTAATGTTTCGACTTTTATCTTATAATAACAGATCATTTTTACTACTTGTTAATAATTTCTACCTTTTATAGCTTATTATATATAGAGAGTTACAACATTAATTTTAACTTTTTTTACTATGCAAGTGTTAAGTTAATTTTTCTTAGTCTCCTAAATTTTCTTCTTTCACTAATCTAATTTCTAATATCACTTGTAGTGTTTTCTACTGTTATCAACTCTATAGACTCTAATTCTATTGATAGGTTAGTGATCCCAGTCGATTGTCATATTGTAGAGTTATTTAAGGCTATGGAGTTAGCAATTGAATTCGTCTTAAGTCCTTAAGATCCTAAGGTTTGGGGTTTACATACTTATATTTGCTTAAGCAAGTTAGCGAGTCTTACAATCTTAGGTGTTTAAAGAGATCAAATGTGGATGAAATGGGGTATATATAGTGTCTTGGTTGGTGGTTGAATTTCTCGCATGAAAGAGTTTTTCTTCTTAATTGCCAAGAGTATAATGGTTTCAAGAATCCCATGGTTTATGTCTATGGTTTTGTTAAAACTATTTGCCTCTAACCATGGTTTTTGATAAAACAACAACACTAATCCATGGTTTTCCAAACAACCATAAGCTTTTATTTCTTTATTTTTTTTCCTAAGCATATTTTATTATTTTCAATATTTTAAGGTGGTTTTAGCTTTAGTTGGTTAGCTTCTACAACTTAAACTTAATTACTAACCAACTACACTTTATTATTAATTTAATTATTTTTCATATCGTTTACTAATCTTGGTATTTAGTTATTTATTTTTAAGAACCCCTTTAATTTTGAGTTACAACTTTTGGTTATCTTGGAAATTAGACAATAAATAAGTTAGTTCTAACGTTTTAACTTATATTAAGTTTAGTTTCTTATTATTAAAATCCAAGTTATGGGGTCACTTAACTAGCTTATATTAATAGATATCATGTATATCTGAGATATAAGATCAAGGAAAACTTTTTCAAGCAATTTGTTCTTGGTATTCAGTCTCTTTCAATCATTATTTCTTTTTCTTTTTCTTTTTTTTTTTCTGTTCTTTATCTCTTTAAATAGTTATATCTTTTAATATTCAATTATTTCTTCTTTGGTAATAGATGTTGTATAGCCATTGTAATTCAAATTTTCATGATCTTTCCTTTTGTCAAATATGTTTGTATTATTGTACTATTTGGTGGTTTGATCGGATAAGTTAACTGAAATAGATTTGGCCAAAGTTTGAATGTTGAAAAGAATGGATTACAAGATGTTATATGGTTTGTTGCACAATTCAAGAGCTAGCACTTTTATTCAAAAGACTAAAAGGTGAGTATATAATGGAACTACCTGCATAATTTGCTGCACCACATGATGTACCTTCAATAATCTGCTTTTCTTTCATTGATTTCATAATTTCCTAATAGACATTGTGTAAAACGCGCTGATCTATAGTCACTTTGGCATTTGAAGCTCCTGTAATATCAGATTTAGACACATCAATAATCTGACCAAATGGAGTTCTCATCATTTTATTAGTTTTCCTAGATCTGGAATATGCTGCCACTTTACCTATTCTCCTTCCTCTATACCACTCGGACAGACAATGATCCAGAAATAAGTTTCTATAGTTTGTCCCTCGCTTTTAAAATGTCTACAATATATCTTACTATTAATTGAACTCATTTTCTTCCTCTTATCAGCTGGAACACTACTCATATTGCTTTTTTCAAATAATAAGTAGCACCTTCGACATCAATAACTCCAAGATTGATTATTTCCCTTTTGCTTTTCAACTTGTTGAACCAGATAAAAAGCCCTCTAAATTGAGGATAAAGGGTCTAGGACAATATTTGATTATGCACTAACATAACTTTCATTTAACCCTATTGAAAATTGCATCAGTTTTTCTTGAGCTTCAAAAGCAACAATTCTTTCCCTCAAACCATATGTGCAGTAATCAAAATGTCTATACATACATGTTGGATAAGAATTCAATACTTCTAACTTATCCCAACACCTTTTAAGCCTATTAAAATACACACCAGTTAGCCGATTTTCTTATTTTAAATTGCTAATTTCATGTTGCAATTGAAAGATAAGTGGCCTGCTACTCTGACTATACTGTTGTCTTACCTCTTTCCAAAGCTCACACACTGTTTAGCATATAAAAAGTTTCGCGAATACTCATAAGACATCAAAACCAATGTAACATATAATTGCATCTTATCTGATGAACATGATACTAGAAAGACTTGTTTATGAGTTAATTGCATTGAAGCTTAACTAAAGGAATTGATATTTTCGGGTTTTTGGATCTTATGATTTTTATGGGTTTTTAAATGAAAGTTAACAAGAATCGAATAAAATAAAGGGATATAAATAATTCACAAATTAAATATGATGCGCCAATCCATAAATTACACTAAAGTTCAATTTGATTCTAATTGATATTACACACAGTTGGAATTGAAAAGGAGTTTTGGTTCAATTAATTGATGCGATGCATTAATGATTCAACAAAGGGATTGGTCACCACAATTATATGAAGAATTGATAAGAACTTGAATTAATAGAGAAAGGTCTGAAGGTTTTCATTGATTAGTAAAACTGGCTACAATATCTTTAATAAGAGTATTTATATGAAATCCTAATATCCAAGGGCAAACTAGGAATATAACTGCTAAAAAAGGACAAAAGTCATTGTCTAATTATAAAATAAACCCTAAGCTAAATAAAAGTATCAAACCACATCAAATAAAATAAAAGAAATTTACAAAATAAAAATAAATCAACATGCCCATTCAACAAGATTGCCAATACGTTCATGTTGGTGACCGTGTAACTCTCTCGTCTTGAATTCGAACACATCGCCTTATTAATAAAACCTAATTTTAGTTTCACTCCTAGACTCATTCTAATCGGTCTACTCTAAAAAAGATAATTGGATCTATTAAAAGTATTATTTCTTAGAATCATTCCAACATTATTTGAACCCGAAATATACAAAGTAATTGAATCCAATACGTTTGATTCATCTGATTAATAATTTGTACCAATAGAACTAAATACTACTATACGAATTACTACAAAAAGAAGGGAAAATGATAAGATGTTCCCTTAGGCTCTGATATAATGTGAAAATTGATAAATTGAACTACTGGACTGCCAATGATGAACTTACTAAGCAGGGCAAACAGATAATGAAAATTGCAGACGAAAAATCGAGCTCGTTATGTTGGTCAACAAAGTCTATTCACATACAACAGCTCTCTAGCTCCCAACCAATGAAAAACAAACACGTGGAAAATATAAAATAAATGAGGCACATAATCTTCGCAGGCACGAAAGATGCATTTTTTTGAGTTGATTCAGGGGAAGCAGATCTGTGTTATGATTCATGACATAAATCAAACAAGCACCATTATGCTTTGATTTGAAGCACATGATCTTGACCCATCTATCATATAGTAAACAAAGCGACGAGATCAAGAACCATGTAGTTAAACTCGATTATATAGGTGCAAAACCAACAAAGTGGAAGAATCGTGGCGATGCAAGTAGAGAAGAGCTTCAATGCAAGTAGATTTCTGTCTTTCCATCCAGCTGGACTCTGCATGTGTCGCTTCGGCATCAACTAATTTAAGACAGGCATCCTTTGACGACTTTAGTTCTGATAGGTCTTGCAATACCACCTCTTTCGATTTGGATCTTCTTCTTCTCGTGGTAGGCCGTTTGTAGCCATTCTCACTCATGTCTAACATCTCTAATATAGTTAAATTAAGAATGACATCAGCCTCAATGGTTTTAAGATTTCTAATGGATAACAAATTTAACACCTTTAAATTGGTTTTCTTCTCTATTCCTCTCGACAATTTATAAAATGAAGAGTGAGAAAGGTCAAGTACCATGAGTTTTGCTCCACATGGCAACTCTTCCATTTCACCGGGTCGATTCCTAAGAAGTATTGAATCTGAGCTGCAAGGTCAGCTCACCATCACTAGAGTTCTCTTAATTAGTCACAAGTTCCGATAAAGGATTCGATGAAAAATAATTCAATTCAACTAACTCATAAGTTACATGACTGTAGTTTATATAGTAGCTAACAAAGTCTCTAACTAATTATACTACAATCTACCAATTAGACATATACATATGTACAAATTGTTTAATGCTAGTTGTACAAGAAAAAAAATACAAGAAATAAACAAGTTGCGAAAAAGAAACCGAATGTGATGACCTGATAAAGCTTTTGTCATAAGATCAGCAACTTGATGAACAGATGGCAAATATAAGAGCTATAGAAAGCCAGTACGAACATGATGTCGAACAAAATACACATCAATATCAATGTTCTTTGTTTGATCATGAAGATAAGGATTAGTTGCAATGATTGAAGTAAAACGATTATCACAAAATAGTAAAATAAGCAAGGATGGAGACAGCTGTAAGTTACTTATGAGGTAGGAAATCTACAATAACTTCTTAGTAGTAAATGCCAAGCTGTGACACTCTGCTTCAATGGAGGATGTAGAAACAATAGATTGTTTCTTTGTCTTCTAAGATACTAGACAATCACCAATCATAACACAATAGCTAGAAAGAGAACACTTATCAACTATACTAGCGACCCAATCCACATTTGAAGAACCCTTTAACTCTAGATTACTAGAATAAGAATAAAAAAGCCCAACAAATATTGTGCCTTTAAGGTACTGCAACAGATGAAACAAAGTATGCAAATGAGGAGTCCGTGGCTAAGCTAAATACTAGCTCAAGCAATTCATAGTAAAACAAACATTGGGCTTAGTTAAAGTAACATATGACAAGCACCCAACCATTCTTCTATAAAAGGATAGATCAGAAAGTACATCATTAGTCACTTGATTAGCTTTGAATCCATAGGAAGTGGCATAGTAGCAGGATTTGCTCCTGATAGACCTGCTCCAGCTAACATATCAACTAGAAATTTATGTTGATTGATCTAAGTACTCGAAGTTGTCCTACAAATTTCAAGACCGAGAAAGAATCGAGCTAAGCCAAGAGCTTTTATAGTAAACTTAGCATATAATAGATCCTTAGGAGCTGCAATTCCATTATGATCAATTTCAGTTACCAACATATCATCAACATGTAGTAATACAACAACCAAACTAGCTACTATGTGTTGAACATACAAAGAATGATCATGAGATGATTGAACAAAACCCTGTATAATTAAAAAAGTAAATAGCTCAATGTTTCATTAAAGAGAGGCTTGCTTTAAACCATATAAAGATTTTTTGAGTTTATAAATTTGATTTGATTTGGCCATACTATATCCTTAAGGTGGAATCTTATAGATTTCCTCATATAAATAACTATGTAAAAATATATTGTTCATATCTATTTGATGCTAAGGCCAATTCAAAACAATAGCAACAATTGGTAGAACTCTTACGATACTAAGCTTTGTTACTGCAAAAAATGTCTCATCATAATCTTCCCCTTTAACTTGTGTAAAGCCCTTAGTTACAAGTCTAGCTTTGTATCTTTCTACACTACCATCAGACTTATATTTAATCTTATATACCCACTTAGAACCAATAGCCTTTTTCTCTTTATGCAAATCAGTAAGTTCCTAAATCCCATTGAACTCTAGTGCATCTAATTCAGTTTACATAGCATCCAACCACTCCTTTTGTTTTAAAGCTCCTAAGTAACTAACTAGTTCAAGAACAATCAACATGTGGAATAATGAAGCAACAAAATAAGAAGGCAAATGATCAAAAGAATTGTGTTTTAAATAGGGGATAAGGAGTAGATGTAGAAGAGAAAGCAATGGCGTGACTAGCATAGATCGAATGAACATAATCTTATAACCACCTTAGTGTTTGACATAACCAAGAAGATCTTCTTAAGTTAGGACTAGATGCAACATTAGGAAGAGATACTGCATCAACAGTAATAGATTGTTCTGCAAAAACAAAGGGTTGACTATTGGAGGACACAACAGAACTCTTATCAATGGACAGATTGTGAAAAGGAATAGAAGTAGAATCTAAAACAAAAGAATTTATATCCTTAAATGGGAATAAGTGCTCAAAGAATATAACATCTCTAGAAACAAAAATTCTTTTATTTTCTAGATCGTAAACTCTATAACCTTTATACTACTGCGCATACCCAAGGAATATACAGTTGATGGATTTGGGATCAAATTTGTCCTTATGAGGCAAGTGTTTCCCATCAAAACATAAATAACCCATTACTCAAAGATGGCCATAAGAAGATGTTTTATGGAAAAGCCGTTCATATGGTGTTTGCCAGTTAAGTGTTTTCATTGGCATTCGATTAATCAAATAAGTGGTAGTGAGCAGGCATTCTCCCTAAAACTCTTTAGGTAAGTTGGCATGCAGTCTTAGTGCTCGTGAAGTTTTTATTAAATGCCTATGCTTTCTTTCTACATGCCCATTTTGTTAGGGTGTATAGGGTATGGTACGCTAGTGTTATGTTCTTAAGGTATGAAATAAAGCAGTTCAATGTGAAGAAATAAATTCTCCACCATTGTCAGTTTGCAACAACACCAAAAAGATTAGAAACATATATAAATAAATGATCAAGAATAGTACTCACTCGTGATTTATGATCAAGAATAGTACTCACTTGAGCCCCTGTCAAGGACATTACATTATACAGTCCTTACACATCCATATGTAACAGATGAAAAGGAAACTCAGAATTTTTCTCATTTCGAGTAAAGGGAAGTCTATGAAACATACCCATTTGACAAGTTTCACAAAGAAAGTTCTTAAAATTAAAATCTTTACAATCACTCAGATGTTGGAATTTAGAAACTGACATATAACCTACTTATGTTGTATAAGACTAGTACAACCACTTAATGATATAGAAACATTGCAAATAGGGACTTACTTATTAGGTTCTACCAGAATAGGAAAACCACCAAGAACGAGACTATGTAAAATGTACAATCCATTTACTAATTGAGCTTGAGCAACTGACGCTTTACTCTTTAGGTCTTGAAATAAGCAACAAGATGAATCAAACCTCACAAGCAAATGTTGTTCTGAAGTGATTTTAGGAACTGATAAGATATTATGTATAAATGATGGCACAAAGAAAACACTATGTAGAATAAAGGTGGAATTCAATTGAACATATCCAACTCTGTCTACATTTAGATGGCGGCCATCTAGCATTCTGAGTAGGATTGGTTTTGATAGCTGTTTTATGTCATGTAGGAGGCTCAAGTTAGGTGTCATATGATCTGTTGCTCCGGTATCGACAATCCAATAGTCTAGCTTATTTCTTAAAAGACTAAAACAAGAAGAAGTAATTGTTATACCTGCAAATTGAATGTTATTTGTAACAGCAATATGATCCTCCATTACCATGATCCTTTTCATTTATGTGCATAAAGCTTGAAGCATATCTTTATCAAACTGAATGTTTGATTCAGCTGTAACAGCTTTAGAACTATTTGTATAAGTGAAAATCAAAGGAGTATCAGTTGTAAAATTAGAATCAACATTTCTAATTGTATTAGCTTGTTTTCCCTTAACAATATGTTTGCCCTTATACCAATGTGGGTATCCAACAAGATGAAAATAGTTTTCAATAGTATGCTCTTCTCCTTTATAATATTTACACACTAACTTCTTAAATCGCTTCTTACCAACTTGATTTCTAACTGAATCCCCTTTCACTAGATTAAAAGCTGACATCTTAACAGTTGATTTCAACATCCCAATCACTTGTCTTTGTTTCTTAATTTGCTACATAAGATAGAAGGCTTTGCTAACATGTGGAAGTGGTTCCATAGACAACACTTGATTTAATATTCCATCATAGGTTTCATTTAAGCCTATAAGAAATTGAATTAACCTTCCTTGTGATTCAAAGTCTTGAATCCTATCTTTAATGTTGCAAACACATCCTTTACAAGCATAAGTTGGATATGAATGTAAAGCATTAAGCTCATCCCAGCACTTCTTCGATCTATTATAATACGCACCGACTGATAAATTTCCTTGTTTCAAGCTACACATCTCATTTTGCAACTAATATACTAAAGGTCTGTAAGTTATGCCATATTATTCGACTACTTCTCTCCACGATCCTGGAGTTGACTAAGTATATAGAAAATTCTGTGCTATATCGTTAGTCAATGAATTAATTAACTAACAATGCACCATGTAATCATACCTAATCCACCTACCATGATTTGGTGTATTCTCCTTAGGTTTTAGAACTATTCCATCAAAAAAACCTAATTTGATTTTGATGCCTAATGCTAGTTTGATTGAATGACTCCATAAAAGAAAATTACATCCATTGAAAATAATATTTCCTAAACTCATGTTAGGATTATCAAATCTTGAGACGAATAAAGGATCTAAAACTAATTGATCTCCATTTGTAGCCATGATTGAACACAATAAAGTAACAGTTGAAGGAATAAGTCTATAGAGATCCAAAAGTTGTTAACACAATTGACACAAGCAAACAAATTGGAAAATTAAAACTTGGACAAATGCTTTGATACCATATTGAATCTGAGCTCTAAGGTCAGTTTTACCATCGCCATAGTTCTCCTAATTAGTTACAAGTTTTGGTAAAGGATTCGTGAAAAATGATTCAATTCGACTAACTCATAAGGTACACAACTGTTTTTTATATAATAGCTGAAAAACTCTCTAAATAATTATACTACAATCTACCAATTAGAAATATACATTTGTAAAAAGTGTTTAATGCCGGCTGTACAAGAAAGAAAATACAAGAAATAAATAAGCATATACACTCTCATAAGAAGAAGAGCATGAAGTTCCATTAGATGGAGATAAGAACTAGGAAAAGATTGTAGATTCTACATATTTAGGACTCTTAGGCTTGAAATCCTTTAAGGAGACTCTTCAACTATTTAAGTTTAATATAGAATAAATTTTTCGCTTCATTTTGTCATATTATATAAACTAAACAATGAAAGTAAAAAAATTTCTCTCTATTTTATATTTTCTTTTTCATGTATCCGAATACAAGATTAAAATTATATTTCTTCTCTTTTCCTTTCCTTTATCAATTTCTTTTGTTCAAAAGTTTGCCAAACATAGTGGAAATATGTAATCAACAACAATTTAGGGTGCCCCATCAATCACTTTTATCCTTATCTATTTTCTATTATTTTTTTTGCCATATCTATTTTCAATCTGAATCCCATTTTGGGAAAAGAGAAAAATTTATGATAGATTGTATGAAAAATTAAATATTATAGTATTTTTCAATGATAACAGAGAATTCAAATAATCAAAACAAGATAAAAGAAAAAAAAAAAAAAACCGAAAGATGGGCCCTTGCTGCAACAAATAATGTTTAATCTAAGAAACAGGTAGGCCCAAGTCCATTAACATCTGGCCTAAACAAGAAAAAAAGAGCGATTTTGGCAGTACGACTTCAAAATTCATTCCCAAATTATATATCGTTTTGTTTTTTATACGTAGGATTTTTTTTTTTCTTTTGTTGAGGGGATGGGAGAGTGTTTGTTTATATTAATTTTAATAATATAAAATTAAAAAATCCAAAAAATAAAGTTTTTGGGAAAATTATCCCAAGAATTCACAAAAGATTATTTTAAATATTAATATTAAAATCTCATCTTCAAGAGTTGATTTTATTATTGTGCACCATAATTACTCATTTTCTTAATTCCTGTGCTATATGTTTTATTTATGAGACATTTGACATGTTTCCATAATTCTGATCTAATTCCCTGTAGGATCTGCTAACACGAGGAAATCGTAGTCATATTATGCATGTTCCCTATGCTTCCACAGTAAATTCCCAACGTAGATAGTGTTTTCTTTCCCCGTTCCTTCCGTTAATGCATCTTAAGTTTCCATCCCATGACGTCACTAGGAGAAATTTAGATACAATGGGAAATAATTAAATAAACAGATTAATAAAGATTGGAAAGCACGTTACTTCTATTAATTCATAATACATCCTTAGGTTAATTTTTTTTGGTTTTTTTAACTTCTCTCTTTGCAGCAGCTTACATCAATCATTTCGGGTAGGTTATTATATGATATTCCTTTCTCTATGGCCGCTGACATCATCGACCCCACAAACCCGTCCAAAACAAAACTGGGAATTTCTCTACAAGCAGCACGTGATTCAATTTTCTTCCAGGACTGAGATTTTGAAGTGACGCCAGGAAAAAAAATATCAATTTATAGTTATTTAATTTTATCAAAATCTTCCTTACTTTACATATATCAACTAATATTTTATATCATCTTTTATTATTTTTTTATCCAATATTTCAATTGTTAATATTACATTATTCAATATAATTATCTTGTTAATGTAGTATCTTTATAGTCATACGTTGGTAAGCACTTGTATTATATCATCTTTTGCTATTCTTTTATCTAATACTTTGGATAAATATTATAATTTTACACTCATATATCACGAAGCAAATAATCACGATTGTGACTCAATTAAAAAATATGGATAAAAAACTTAAGCTTTTCAATATCTATATTATTAAAGCTGATTAGCTTTGAAGTAACTACTACGCTTTAAATTATTTATTTACTCGTATTTAATTTTATTTAACAAAAAAAAACTAATATTAATATAGTTAATTAAAATCATAAATAATGGATAAATTCATGAGCCCACTCTCTCCTATTAATCTCTTTCAATCCCAAAACCTATTTTCTCCACTTTTTTCTTTATCTCTTCACTCTCCAATGGTTTCTTTTTCTTTCCATTTTCTCTCTTGCCTGCTTTACATACATGCATTGCATGGCAAATATTCATATCATGATCAAATATAACTATGATAATGATTGATGTCCATGTGCATGGATAGTTTTAGCTCGTAATCCTAATTTGCCAATGGTAAACACCCTATTTTTGTCCTCCTTCCCTTTTTATTTTTTTCAAAATTTTTAGGATAGGATAAAGGGCCCTAAATTAGAAAAAATAAAAAAAATAGAAAATTAAGAAAACCCAGAAAATAAGAAATTTATAAAAAATAAAAAAATTAGAAAATACAAGAAAATGAAAAATTTAAAAAACCCCCCAAAATAATACATTTAGAAAAAAAATCACAAAAATATAAAATTTACAAAAAAAATACAAAAAAAAATAGAATAATAGAGAATTTGAAAATATAAAAAATAATAATTTTTTAAAATAGAATTTTTAATAAAAGTAAGCAGGCGACTGTTGAGCCTGAGTTTAGATTTGAATTTAATCTAGATTGATTTTATCCTAATTGCACAAATGAATAAGGTACAAATCAATATCCTAATAAATAAGTACTTAGGTTTAGCATTATATTAAACTTGAGGTCAGGGATTCAAATCTTATTAAAGGCAGAAATTATCTTTTACTTTTTTATCTAAAACACATCACACTACTACATTCACGCACATTACACGACATATGTCGCTATGTGGCATGATACGTATCGCCCATATTAGCATAGGGCCTATGTGTTAGCTACGTGGCGTACACATAGCATTATATGTATCATCGACACTCCATGATAAGCTATCACGTGTTACGGGTAGAACATACAGCATTCTCTTATTGGATGGCATGGCTGACGTGTTGCCATGTCAACACTATGTCAGCACTTTCCTTTCTCTTTCTCTCCATTGCTCGCATTTTCCCCAAATTATCCCATACATTCCATCTCTAGTCAGTCAACTTCAGCATCAAATTCGAGCCATTTTATGACGCAATTTTGTTGAATTGATGGCAGATTGGCAAACTAAATATAGCCTATTTTAGGTTGGGGTCAAAAACCTATCCAAATACAATTGTTAGGAGAATTGAATTGGCATTGAAAAATTGGAAAAAATAAAATAAAATAAGTTTAGGAATTTTCTTTCACATTGAATCAATTTCTCATTTTCAATTAAATAAGGTTGATGGACTGACTCTCTGTCTTGAACTCACATTGCCACACACACGAGTAGTTTATGCACATATACTGAACCCTAATGATATACACATGACTAGATCTCTCTCTCCGAACACAACCTCATGACAGCAGACCCACTCTCCATTACTACCCCCTCTCTCTCAACCTATCTCTCCCTCCATTTACCTCCCCTTCATTGTCAATCACCATCTTCAGTAACCCATTGTCCTCTCTAAACCTACACACACATCGACACCCTAACCATTGCAATAAAGCCCCAAACCAAAATCCAAATTGAAGATAACACACACATGGCTTGACCTCTCTCTCTCGCCTCCATCGCCCAACTGTCTATAACCCATGCCATCAATGATCACCTCTCTCACACACCATAGCACACTCCATTGCCCAACATCCTCGGCCACTCACTATCTACCACAAATACTCAAATACGACGTTCTCTCATTCAACCAAGCCCCATCCTCCTTCATTTTTCAAACCCGCACCAGCACTCAGACACGTGTGCCATCCTCTTTGTCGACCATTGTACTCTCTTGACATACTACTCACCGTACAGCTATACCCTCACCCACTTACACAAACACCAATCAACCGTATCCCCTTCAACCAAACCATATACCGAATCACGTTCACCTAGCTACGGTTGCAAACCCAAACCCAGATCTCCATTAACGCTTAGACACATACACCACCATTAGCCTAAATCTGACCTACTTTCGAGCAACCACGAAAAGCCACTACATTACCCCTAAACGCCTTAATACCAATAAGATTTGCATGGATTTTGCCTTTCCTATGAAAAAATTGACCTGAAATTGCCTTGGAGCACTACAGCTGACCGCCCTCGTCCTCTTACAGCTTCATACAAGTGTAGCATGCGGTCAGGTCGGTTGACCCAACCCTGACTTGAAGATCCAACCCGACTGACAGCTGATTGACTCGACACCACCCCTACTAACCCCTGATCCAACCTAACTTGTGCGAAGCTCCTTGGTTCGGCTTGCTTATTTTGTTTTGTGTTTCGATTTATTTATTTATTTCTTGTTTTTTATTATTATTATATTTACATTCTCGTAATTGCATTGTAATTTTGTAACCAAATAAAAAAAAAGAGAAAAAAACCGAAAAAGAAGAAAAATAAAAAAATGGAAAAAGGAAAAAGAAAAAATAAGAAAGGAAAAGCAAGAAAAAGAGAGAGAAAAAAGAAAATAATAGTTTATTTTTATTTGTATTTTTTATTAAAGCATAACACAAATAGATAAAATAAAATAAATAAATAAGACAATATAAAAAAAATAATAAAAATAAATAAGTTAGTGAATGGATAAATCATCTTATCACTTAGAAAAACCAATTTCCTAATAAAATAAAAAAATAAATCAACCATTTTCCAAACTAAGACGCTTTAGAATTTTCAAAAAATAAAACCTTAATTAGGACCTTTACAAAATTTCTTTAATTAGCATCAAATTGGGTAAAAACGTAAATCCAATCTTTTTTTTTTTTTAAATTAAAACAAACCTATGCACTAAAATTTTACAAAAAAAAAAAAAAAAAAGAGAACTACATAAGTTTGATTCCGAATAGCGGGTACGTAGACACTCGTATGTATAAAGCGACTTAAAATATAGAAAAAATTTATTTTCCCTTTTTAGTAGATAATTCTTTAAATTCTTATTATTTTTTTTTTTTGTAAATAGGTTATCACTTGTAAATATACCCCATTGTTGGAAGGGTATTTGAAAGGTAAATTTAAATTCGAAGAGATTAAAAGTGGTATCCATTTAGGGTTTAAAAAATTAGCCTCCGGACCTAAATATTTGGTTTTCAAAAATCATTTTCACAAAAAAAAATTGATTTTGTTGAAAGATCACTAGCTAAGTTATAATCAATCTGTAAGTCCTAAAGTTAAGCCAATTGACCAAAGGATTGAACTTAGAACATAAGGTTTTGGACGATTGGATAAAGAATCCGATCAAACCCCAAATTATAAACTATTGAGAGAAATATTAGTAAAAATAATCCCATAAACTTGAATTTAAGAAAATAAGTAATAAAATAGGAGACTATAAAATTTTCAAATTTTAAGCATAATAATTGCTAATTACTGAAAAGGTAAAAAGTGTAATCTAATAACTAATAAATTAGTAGAGATAGATTATATGTATACTAAAAATTTTAGAATGAACAAAATAATAATTAGGAATGTTCACATGTACCCCACATGTATTTACGTGTAGATAAAAATACGCGAAATTACTTAAATTAGCTAGAAACTTGGTAAATAATTAAAGAAAATTATAAATTAATTGTGGAAAAATCAGAAGAGTGTGGAATGATGCAAATTTGGTCGTGGCAAGTCAGAACTTGAAAAAGAAAAATCAACCAATTAAATTAAGACAACATAAAAGCAAAAAATCAAGGAATAAGGCAATTTTCTTATCCAATTTAATGCACAATAATTACACTAAAGCTCTATAAATAGCAAGAAAAATTCAGAAGCTCATTTGGACAGATAAAAATCAGAGAAAATTAGGGAGAGGCGAAAATTGAGAGAAAAATTTGGTTCAGAAAAAAATTAGAAAAAACTGTGCAATTAGGGCTTTCAAAGGGAACCCCCACCAGATGAGTAGCTGGAAGTGGACGGCCACCACCACCACCACATGGTGGTGGTAGCGCCTAAGGCTACCGACAAAGCCACGGCGGCCGGCGGTGGCCGGAGTCACCCAGATTGGTAAGTCCGATTTCCAGCCCGATTCTTGTGTAATTTTGTAAAAATAGTAAATAGTTTTAGAAAATTATGAAACTTGTTATTCTGAGGTTTTATTGTATGTAGATTTAGGGAAAAATAGTGATTTAGTTTAATCATATCTAAAAATATAGGGTCCTTAAGAAATGGTGCAAAACCGAACATGATTAGAACGGAAAATAAATAGGCTTAGGAGTATAGTTTGGAGCTCAATTTTTTTTTCTGTAGGATGTTCATGTGATATAGAACAGTGCTATGAAGCCATTTCTTTTAAATTAATTTTCAAAATTTTTAAGTTAATTTTTAGCCCTAAAATGATGGAAAAATTGGGTAATTTGGAGTTAATTAGGTGATTAGGATATTAATTACTGATTTAGATAGTAATTAGATGTTTAGGGATGTTAACCTCTGATGTGGAACCCTAATCCTAACCTTTGGAGTATTAAGTATGGTTAATTTAGGAAATTAGGTAATTAATTTAAGAAATTAGTAATATGTGAAATTGTAAATTAATAAATTTAAAAAATTAAGGTTACTTAGATAATATTAGAGTAAAAATCAGAATAATATTAAATCTGAATTAAGATTGAATTTTAGGTAATTATATAAAAAAGTAAGATTTTCTCACATTGGGGATAAATCCGATACCCTAATTAGGACTAGCGTGTACCGAATAACTTAGAATACTAAATTAAAACCCAATAGGATATTTGAATACTCGAGCTTAATGTGGTTAATTTCACATTAGGATTCGAGCATGTTTAGGACTTAGAAATCAAATTAAAACCTAATTTAGAAATTGATGCGGAAACCGAACCCGAACTTAACTCCAAACCTAGAATAATTATAAAAGACTTAAGACCTAAATAATTAGGAATATTAAACCCGAAACAAAACATAACAATAAGCGTTATAGGATAAAATGAACCTATAATAGTTATATGAAAAGCTGAAACCACGTTTGTGTTATAGGGATGATCGGCGATGGCCTGAGCAAATCGGACCTCGAGTGAGTGAGCGAGGAGTTGAGGTAAGTTGGGATTAATATGATGCTGTATTTTGGAGGCTAAAAATTATTCTTGGTTGTGCTTGTTAGATAGTTAAATGTGTATATGTGCTTGATTATGGGTGATGCTATGATTCTAGCATATATTGTATGATTTGTATAGAATGATTGATCACCCTAAATTGGACTTAATCAAGTATACGATCAGTAATCATAATCGGACATGCATGGCAACCCATTAGGGGAACTTAGGACTCTCCGGCCAAATACCGACCCCTTCGGAAGGGATAGCGCAGGATTGCAAAATGGTCTCTTCTTTATCCTCAATCAAACTAAGTGACAGGAGAGGAGGTCGCGGCGAGGGTGAAGACAGTGGTTCAAAGGTAGTCACGAGAGGAGTAAGGTCTCCATTACATAAGCCTGGGTTTGGTCGTAAGCTGTTGCATTAATGGCAACTCTTCAACCCGGATTAGAGCGGGCGCAATTTCTCTAATCTCACGACGGGCTGGACAACATCGTGCGATGGCATTTACTTGTACATGCATTGCACCTAATAAGTGATTGAAAACCTTGTTGTGTGTATGGTATAGTTTTATGTCCTCCGTCCTAACTTACTGAGCTGTGGTTGCTCACATCCCTATAGAAGTCGTGTAGGTGCTGGCTAAGAAGCGGCCATAACTACTTTGAAGCTAGCAACTGTTGGATCCTGAGGAGTGAGGAAAAATATTGAAGAACGAACATATATTTTTAAGGTTTAAGCTTTTACTTTAGAACTTCTCATTTTTTTTAATAATGTAATAATTAGGAAATATATTTCAGAGAAATATTGCAAACGATAATTGTAATCACTAAATTATATTGAATATATATATTTCCTCACTTTCTTAGATGAATGATTTAAATTTCAAACTGTTTACTTCAAAGCGGGTTAGTCATTGACGCCTTGTGTAAATCAGGTCTAAGATAGCGATTGTAAGGCCAACTTCTATCTTAGGATGGTTTACACGGCGGGGCTGTTACGACTCTGCCACTTCGAGGCGTGACAAATCCACCTAATTAGTTATAACTTTATCAATCCACTCAATTGGTTATAACTTTAATCCACTCAATTGGTTATAATACAAATAAAAAGTTATAACCAATTGGGTGGATTGATTATAACTTAACTCTTTTTCTCGACTCCAGTCGGGTGGCAACTCCAAAATGTTTTCAAAGGTAAAAGAACTGGTTTTCTTTAAATCCTAGTTGACAGTCAGTATTAAATGGGTAGGGTTTAATACTGATCAATTTAAAAAAGACTAATTTATAAAAAGCTAGGAGAAAAAAAAAAAAAAAACTAAGCTCAACAGCTTGACCACTCCATTGGGGATCGTCAAGAGAGCTAATCTTTCTGAAATTAAAATTGCTTGGGGGGATCATCCATTGCATCAAAGATGTAGGGTAAGTACGGTTAGACCCAGGCTGTCTCAGGACTTTAGGAGGAGGGCTATTGTGTAAGCTTTGGGTGTTGAAGTGTAACCACCGCTCTAGGTTAATTAGGCCATCACTTAAGCTTGATGTGACCAATGAAAGTGTTTTTTAAAAATAAGTATGGTCACAAAGCTTAAAGACCTTTTAGAACTTACCCTAATTGTATATACTCTCCTTCAAGCTTGAGTTAATATACTACTCTTAAGAATTGCAACCCTATTAATTGTTCAGGAGTTTTAACGCAATCAAGATTTTGAAAATAACCGTAGGGTTGCAACTTAAGAAGTAATGTATTAACCTAAATGACCCTAACATCTGCATATTTCTACGTACTTTCTTTTGTTGCATTGATGATTGATTATTATCCATAAAATGTGTAGATCTAGAATGGTAGATAACCAAGCAAACAATCAGGGAAATGATAGGCTACAAGACATCTTTAGGATTTGTGAGCATCTACTGAAAGATGAGATTGCTTACTTAAAGGAAAAGCTCGAGTATTATGAAGCTCACAACCAAGCCTTAAGGTCTCTTTTGGTACAGGTCATTGGGGAAATTTATGAAATGTTAAAGGACCTTAAGGCTCATCTACAAGACTTAATTTAGGTTTTTTTAGTTCATATCTAAAGAGCCTAGAATAAATATCAAATTCTAGAATAAATGTTAGGTTCTCTATCTTTGTTTTATGTATTCTTATATTTCACAATAATAAAAGTTCGCTTTAGTTTATCATTTTTTTTTTATTATTCTTTAGCATTCCCTTCATTGTATAGTACTTATCTAACCATTATTCCTTCTCATTTAAGGAAATGTAAATAAAATCCATAAACTTGTAAATAAAACCCTAAAAATCACCATCCTTATTTGTAAATTATTTTCTTGGTTTTTTTAAATAAAAATTTATCTTTCTCTCTTTCTCTAAAAAAAGAAACAAAAAATTGAAAAAATGAAAATGAAAAGAAAAGTTACTGACGACTATAAATCCTTATGAGCTCAAGGAGCCAACTTAAGTTGAGGCCTTTGGCATGCTTGAGCAGCTAACTTTAACACTCGGCTTCCAACACATACAAGGCCCTTCGACCTATTAAGGAAGCCAATATGAGCCCTTTGGCCCATTCAACCTAAACACCAACCTTAGGCACATTCAGGCAATCTACTTAAATGTAAGCCACTTTGCCCATTCAACTTAAACACTAACCTTAGGCCCATTTAGGCATTTAATCTAAACATAAACTACAGGCCATCGAGACAACTAACCCAAACATAATCCTCAACCCATAAAGGTAACCAAGCTAAGCCAAAACCCTTAGTCTATTTAGAAAGCCAAGCCCAATCATAAACTAAGCCAAAACATAAAGTCAGATACTGGGGCATGATTTGAGAAATTGGGGGCCAAAGCTAATCTTCATCCTGGACAAATAAATATAGATTCCTCCTTAAGAAATTAGTAACTCACTTTTAAAAGGTTTAGAATAAAAAGAGGCAAACTATATTCTATACACTAACTTGAAATGCTTCGAGAGTTGAGTGACATAATGGTAATGATACTTTGGACTCATTCCTTGAAGGAGGTCCACTTTCAATGTGATACGTAGATTAAAATGAAGTTAGCCATTCATTTTCAAAAACCAAACACAATAACCCTTTGTTAATTCCATTGGATCAATTTGGAGAATTTTCAAATTTAAACCCTGCTAAGAACTACCCCATAATGGGGCAATTCGGAGGTTAGGGTCATTGATTAGAAGGGAAGGTTAAAATTGGTTTGTGTTTGCCTTAGTAACGTTAATTCAAAGACAAATTTTATTTCTAATAAGTTATCTTTCTCCGAAATGAAGAAGAGACCAACTCCTTTTCCAACACCTCAAGCTTACACATACCTTACTTGAGCCCATACACTAAAAATCGATAGATTTAGGGTCTTAAATCACTTAAAAGGTAAAAACTTTGAAATTAAGACAATCACTTTTGAGGCCAGAAGAAAAGAGAGAAAAACAAGGGACAATAGGGCAAAGTAATTAAAAGGAAAGAAAGAAAAATAATAGTAAAAAAAAAGGAGAAGAAAAGAAGCTAAAAGATTAAGCCTAAGTATAGGATGAAAGCCTTAAAGGATATATCACATCCCAGCAGGTGCAGCCAAATCAAATCAAAAGGTTAGGGGTCAAAGCCTAAATAACCCCAAAAACACAAGTTCGAAAACCCAAAATCTCTATATGCACTCTGAAACCTTCCTTACCTATGCTGAAATCACATAAGGCTTTCCCACCCACAATACCACTTTATGTAGTGAAAGCTCTTTCAATCTTAAAAGATAATTTATTTTTAATAAAAATTATTTTTTCAAACTAGAGCATGCATACTTCTAATTTTTTCCTTAATGCTCTTGACTTATACACCTAGGATAAATAAAAGTATTCTTTCAAAATAGGCCTTCTCTTTAATCCTTTTTGAAACCCTTGGATAAAAAGCCTAAATTTATAATGTTAAACCAAAAAAGACCTAATGGATTGATCAAGGCGTATCACTTGCAAAATGGATTATAATTTTGGAACTGTAGTGAAGAGCGAAATTTAGACCGAGAGTTAACAAGGAAGTCCTCTTCAACTAAATTAATCATAAGTTACCTTTTTTTCTTAGGAAAGGAATCTTTAAGATCACAAAAGCCTACAAGGAAGCCCAACATCAAGGTTAAGGGCATTCAAAAACCTCACATGGTTACCAAAGAAAGGGGTGGTTATAAGCTTGTTTCTTAAATAAGAATTTATACCCATTGACAAACTTTTAAGAAAAAAAAAAAGACGATAAAAAAAGCAGAGAGAGAAAGTAAAGGCTTGTCACAAAATTTTTGTCCAATCCATGTCAGCTCGAGTAGCCAAGCTTTTAATTTGCATCATCCGTTTCTTTTCAATGTGGTCACACTTTTTAAATTGACCATAATAGTCTAGATTATTCTTCCCTAATGCAATTTCTAATATCCTTTAACTCTTTTTCAAATCAAGGGGTCTATCCCTAATTCCTTTCTCATAAATGGTCTTTTCAACGATTTCCCTGTAAATATTTTTCTAAGTCAAGAAGTTTTTCAAACTTGTTTGTTGCTTTACTTGCTTTACTTCTTTAATCTTTCATCAACATCCCTTAGGATTCTAGCCAGCTCTTACAGTGCTAACCCATTCTTTTATTCTCAGGGTTCTAGCCAGCCGTTAGGGCATTGTCCTGTCTTTGTAGGATGTTAGCCAGCCCTTAAAGTGTTGACCCCTCTTTTATCCTTTTAGGGTTCCAACCAGCCTTTAGGTCATTATCCCATCTCTCCAGGGTTTTAGCCAATTCTTAAAGCGTTGACCCATTCTTTTATTCTTTTAGGGTTCTAATTAGCCGTTAGGGCATTGTTCTGTCTTTGTAGGATGTTAGCCAGCTCTTGGAGCGTTGACCCCTCTTTCATTCTTCTAGGGTTCCGACTAGCCTTTAGAGCACTATCTTGTCTTCTATTTTTTAGGGTTCCAGCTAGCTTTTAGTGTGCTAACCCACTCTTTTATGCTTTTTTGAGATTCCAACTAACTCTTAGAGCACTGTTCCCTCTTTTATTCATTTTAGGATTCTAGTTAGCCTTTAGGGCACTGTCCCGTCTTTCGTTTTTAGGGTTCTAACTAGCTTTAGAGTGCTTACCCCTCTTTTATTCTTTTTAGGGTTTTAACCACCCTTTAGGGCCTTGTCCCGTCTTTTTAAGGTTTTAAGTCAACTTTCAAAGCACTACTCCCTCTTTCGTCATTTTCCTTTAGGGCTTTTAGCGAGCCCATAGGGCGCTTACCTTATCAATTCCTTATAGTGAGCCTATAAGGTACATCTCTTTATCAAGTTGTTGTAGCAAGTCCATAGGATGCTTCCCTTACTAACTTTCTCTTAGCGAGTCCATAGGATACTTCTCTTTATCAATTCCCCTTAGCGAGGCCATAGAGTGCTTTTCTTCGTCAATTTCCCGTAGCAAGCCCATAGGGTGCTTCCCTTCATTAAGTCCTCTTAGCGAGCCTATAGAGCGCTTCCCTTTATCAATTCCTCATAGCGAACCCATAGGGCGCTTCTCTTCATCAATTCCCCATAGCGAGCCCATATGGCATTTCTTTTCATCAATTTCTCTTAACGAGCTCATAAGGTGCTTCTCTTCATCAATTCCCCATAATGAGCCCATAGGGCGCTTCCATTCGTCAATTCCTCTTAATGAGCCCATAGGGCGCTTCCCTTCATCAATTCCTCTTAGCGAGCTCATAGGGCATTTCTCTTCATCAATTCCTTTTAACGAGCCTGTAGGGTGCTTCTCTTCATCAATTCTACGTAACGAGCCCATAAGGCGCTTCTTCTAAAAGTTAATTTAGGATAGCTAGTTCCCTAAAGATGCTCCCACCTAGGTTACTAAACTCAAAAGAGCATGACCAGGTTCTCCCAATCGATTCTAGCTTAGGGTTGCTAGTCCCTAAGAGACGTTCTCGCCTAGGTTAGTGAGCTTAGAAGAGTACGACCAGGTTATCTAAATCAATTCCAATTTAGGGTTACTAGTCCATGAGAGACACTCCTGCTTAGGTTAGTCACCTTAAAGGAGCATTACTAAGTTTTAATTAAGGGTCTTAGCTAGCTCAAGGAACACTTCGACTATTCACCTAGGATAGTCAGCTCAAAGGAGCACTTTCAGGTTTTTCTTGAATCGATTCTGAATTTAGGGTTGTTAATTTACCAAAGGCGGTCTGGCTTAGGTTAATTAGCTTAGTAGGGCACTATCAGGTTTCAATTTAAGGTTTTAGCCAGTTCAAGGAGCGCTTCGCCTATTCTACCTTCATTAGTCAGCTCATAGGGGTATGACTAAGTTTTCAGCATCTTTTAGGGTCTTAGCTAGCTTAAGGAGTGCTTTACTTATCTTATCTTGGTTAGTCAGCTCATTGGGGTGTGGCCGAGTTTACAAAATCTTTTTAGGGTCTTAGCTGACTTAAGAAGCGCTTAACTCATTTCACCTTAGTTAGTCAGCTTATTAGGGCATGACCAAGTTTTCCACATCTTTTAGGGTCTTAGCTAGCTTAAGAAGCGCTTTGCCCATTTTGCCTTAGTTAGTTAGCTTACAGGGGCACGACCAAGTTTTCAAAATTTCCTTTAGGGTCTTAGCTAGCTTAAAGAGCGCTTCGACTATTTCACCTTGATTAGTTAACTTATTAGGGCATGACCAAGTTTTCAATTTCTTTTAGGGTCTTAGCCAGCTTAAGGAGCACTTCGCCCGTTTTATCTTAGTTAGTCAGCTTATTGGAGCATAACTAAGTTTTCAACATCTTTTAAGGTCTTAGTCAGCTTTAGGAGCGCTTTACCTATTCACCTTAGTTTGTTAACTCATCGCGGCATGATCAAGTTTTCAACATCTTTTAGGGTCTTAGTCAACTAAGGAGTGCTTCGCCCGTCTTATCTTAGTTAATTAGCTTATTGGGGCATGACTAACTTTTTAACATTTTTTAGGGTCTTAGCTAGCTCAAGGAATACTTCACTCGTTTCATCTTGGTTAGTCAACTCATTGGGGTACGACCAAGTTTTCAACATCTTTTAGGGTTTTAACCAGCTCTAGGAGCGCTTCGCTCATTTCATCTTAGTTAGTTAGCTGATAGGGGCACGACCAAGCCTTCAACATCTCTTTAAGGTCTTAGCTAGCTCAAGGAGCGCTTACCCATTCACCTTGGTTCGTCAACTCATAAGGGCACGACTAGACTTCAATTCTTCTTTTAATCTCTTGACCAGCTGTTAGAGCGCCTCCTCTCTCTTTTTACTATTCACCAAAATCTCTAGTGGACCAAACCTAGGATAGCTAGCTAAGGCGCTCCTTAGGATAATTTCCACCTTTAAGGCAAAAATAGTATCTCTTTTGTCCTTGTAACAAAGTTTTGTGCAAACTTTACCATAAAGAGAGGTAATTGTAGACACCCTATTTTTGCCTTCCTTTACCAAAAATAGTATCTCCCTTCCTTTTATTTTTTTTCAAAATTTTTAGAATAGGATAATAGGTTCTAAATTAAGAAAAATACAAAAAAAAAAATAGAAAATTAAGAAAACTTAAAAAATAAGAAATTTAGAAAAATGTTAAAGATGGAAAATTTAAGACAAGTAAAAAAATAATAAATTTAGAAAAAATCACAAAAATATAAAATTTAGAAAAAAAAATACAAAAAAAAAAAAGAAAAATAGAGAATTTGGAAATATATAACATAATAATGATTTTTTAGAATAGAATTTTTAATAAACATAAGGAGGGGATCGTTAGGCTTGGGCTTAGATTTGAATTTAGCCTAAATTTACCTTATCCATATGTGTAATTTAATTGTATATATAAACAAGGTACAAGCCAATAGCCTAATATATAAGCACTTAAGTTTGGCATTGCATTAAGCTTTGAGATTAGATGTTCAAATTTTGTTAGAGGTAGAAATTGCCTTTTACTTTTTTATCTAAAACACAATGCATCGCCACATGCACATACATTATACAGCATGTGTTGCCATATGGCACTACACGTGTTACCTACGTCAACATAAGGCTTACATGTCAGCCATGTGATGTACACATGGCATGACACATATAAACCCTAAAGCCAAGCCAAGCCAAGTAACCATAGGTTTGAACTTAAAACCCAAGGTTTAGGACGATCGGCTAAAGGATCCGATCAAACCCAAATTATAAACTATTTAACAAAATACCAGTAAAAATGACCCTGTAAACTTAAATTTAAGAAAGTGAGTAGTAAAATAGGAGACTATAAAATTTTCAAATTTTAAGCATAATAACT
>JAMXBB010000001.1:103151657-103207725 GCA_024138015.1 Lumnitzera littorea | reverse complement strand
TTTTTGCTCTTGCCAAGTTCTATGCAGCTAGAAAAAGAATAAAAACACATACACTTTTCAACACAAAAAGCAAAATTCCACACATCTTTTTCTTTCCCAAACCGTAAACTTCTTGTCTCTTCCTTTTTAATTTCTTTTACTTTCAAAATTCAACAAGTAAATCAAGAAAAAGAAGGAGCTTTGCCATCTATTATTCATCAAATTACTAAGGAAAATAGATAAGTAGTATGTGCAATATATTTATTTTGTATCGATCATTCTTAAGTATTTTTTTACATATATGTATTTTGTATAAATTTTTATGTATTATAGGGTCATGTAATAGAGATATATATAATATTAGTATTTTCTTATGTATATATGTTCATATATGTATAGATACTAAAGTATATTCACGTGTACATACATGTTATATTTGATTCTACAAATATTTGTTATAAAAATATTTAGGTACATGTATATATATATATATATATATATGCATATATAATAGTATTTATATTATGTATTTTCAATATATATATATATATATATATATATAGACGTGACTGTATATGTATAAAATATAAAATACAAGTATAATATGTAAATATATACAGGTATCGTGTATATAAGTATATACGTATAGCATATGTAATATATTTAGGGTTATATTATTTAATTACATAAGTATATATATATACATACGTATATCATTAGTATAGTATATATAGATATATGGGTATTCTTAAATAGTACATATATAATGTACTATAATATTAAATTAATAAATAAAGTAAGGTAGTATATATATAAGTATAGGTGCCATGAGTTTAAAAGAAAAGAAAAATAATTAATTTGCAAAATTTAATAAAATACAATAACAAATATAATTATATACATATTACGTAAAAATACAAAATAGGAAAAAGATTGAAAATATACAAAATTTTGGAAATGATATGTGACACTTTCCTATACTCCCACGTTAGTATTTAATTAAAATTTAATTAAATTCGTAATAATAATAATAATTAATTATAAAATTATTAATATAGTAAAAATGAATTAAATAAGTTTTAAACCTTAAAATTAGCAAAATAAGTAAATTATGGTAAAATAGACTTAAAAGTAAGAAAATTACAAAACATAAAGTTTAGATATTTATTAAAACATAAATATGTAAAGAAAAGCTTAAAATAATAATTTATAATTATTTCAGTCAAAATAATACAATTTATAATATTTTTACACCATAATAGAAAATGTGAGTTATAGCATCTAAAACAGATTCCATTACAAGAAGGTACATCCGAAAATGATAAATAGTTTAATTGTTTAACTCAAACACTTATTACTTTTCTTATCCTTGAAATGTCAGGTGATCACGAGATCGAGATTGATTTCCTAGTAGATTACTACGATCCCTAACATTGATTAATGTTGAGTGAGTATTTTTAATAATTTCATAGCTGTTTGTGTGTGTAGTTAGTGAATATTAACTAATATTAATAATTGAATGTTGTGTGGGGTTGGGTTAGGCATGATATGATACTGTTTGTCAATTGTGAAATTACTTTAAAATATGATAATATATTTTTTGTTGCATAGTAAATTCAATAGGATTTGACCTATCTATGATTCTTATTAGTCACACCATAATCGAATTTAATGATATCAGACTTGAACTAATTAAATTGGAACGTGTATAATCATGCATTACATAACTAATTCCGATTGTCACATCATATGGAGATGGCGAGAGGCCATACGGGGATTGATTATAAATTTTGATTATAGTGTTTTAGTACAGTGCACATATATGATATGACCTTATCCTGACCTATAGGATTACTAAGCGTTGGAGGTATTAACTGTTCAGCTAAGGGTCGAGTCCAGAGCCCTTCATTTAGGAGTGAATGTGGACTGTAATAATCCACTCACAATTATACTTGGAACTAGGTTTAACTAAAATTGAAAATGGACATATCATTTATTTTTTAAAACGAAACGCAGAGTTTCGTAGTTGTAATAGCTCAAGTATGGTACCTGGATCTAATTGTGTTATGTATACTTTAACCCTAACTTCGAAGGGCATTAAATCAGAATTACATGCATTACCTGGTCACCTTCATGTATTTGTTTGGCATTCTATGAACATGCATTAATTTGTTCGAATTTAATTGTTGAATAACTTGTTTGTAATATGGTTGAGGGATATCTCACTAAGCTATTTAGCTTATACCCCTATAGATTACTTGCGCATGAAGACCTATTCATTGTTTCGGGCCGCAAGATGCTTGAGGTTAATGGATCGTTTGCTAGTTAGTATGAGCGTGAGATTGAGATAAGAGTGTATTTCTATTGTTGCAATTAGATCTTGGAAACTTATTATGTGATACAATGTATTACTAGTGTACTATCTAGTATGTTAAAGACTTAGTATATGTATTATATATATTATGTGATATTTATAGTTTGATAGTTACGTTATTATAACTACGTGATGATATTACTTGCGTTTGCATAACTTTTGGGTTGATAGTTGCAGTAGTAGCCTTATATGTTGCATGAAGGGTTGTCAATTGAAAGGGTAACTAAGTGGCAGTTTATTGTACGATATATGTCGTCTATCATAACTAGGCTACCCCTTAGGTCGTGACAAACAAACTATTGAATAGATTAATGGTTACGAGCATATTAAGGAAGGCATAGGAAGATTTTAGGGAAGTAATCTTTACTCCAACTGGTTTAAATAAGTTTTTGTTATCCTTTAGTAGTCCTCAGATGCTGAAAACAATAGTAAATGAAGGCCCATGGTCGGTGTAAGGACAAATTTTTGTAATGGAAGAATGGCGAGGAGATCTAACTATTAAGGAAGTGGTGTTAAATGAAGCTATGTTTTGGATACAAATCCATAGACTGAAACTAGACCAGATGATAGATAAGAGTGCAAAAACCTTAAGGAGCATGTTAAGGAAACTGGTTGATTAAAAGCAACCAATTTCCTTAAAAGCAAGATGTCACTAAACCTCTTAAAAGCAAGATGTGGATAGGGAGAGAGGGAGGAGCCCATTATAAAGTTAGTTTTAAATATGAGAAACTCTCGGATTTCTACTTTGTATGTGGTGGATTGGGACACCTAGCCAAAGCTTTTAATAAAAAGGCTGGACTTAGTAGTGCTTTTGGTCCTTCTTTAAGGGCATTAGCGATTAGAAATGGCTTTTGGTTAGGTTGGAGAGATAGAGCTAACATGGAAAGCAATTGGAGAAGTAAGGAAACTTACCTTAAACATGTTGTCATTCTAAAGGTGCGAGAGGATACCAAATCCTTATATATAAAGCAACAAAACCCTTCAACACCATTACAAATACCCTTTATTGGACTCCTTGAACCAACCTTAAAAACAGAAATGCCTATCCTAAAGCCTAATCCTTTAGACTTAGACATACAAACCAATCCTCTTACTCCACCTAGCCTTATACGTTGCTCAACAATCCCATCTAAAAGTTTCCTTACCCCATCAAAATCAAACATTTTGACCACTTCTACACAAAATGCCCTATCCCCTTGTACCCCTCTCTCATAGCCAAATATTTCCCTTTCCCCATCGATTTACTATGTTAAGTTCCCCCTTGAGGAGGTTAAGAATTTTCGAATAGTAGCAAATTGTAAACAACCTAATGACCCTACAATAACAGCTTTAGCAAAATCAGTCTTTGATGCATTATGCATGCTTAACTTAAAGCAGAATAGGGAAGAGCTACTGCTAGAAGGAGAGAAGAGACCAAGAATTTCTAACAAACCTTTCAATCTAGACATTGAACCTTGGTTTGCTATCGGGGTAATATAGGAGTAAGAAAATAAGAAAAAAAGGTTGTAAAAAACTAAAGGAGAAGGTTGAGCAGAGTGCATTGGTTGAAGTTGAAGTTAAGTAAGTCAAAAATGCTTTTAACCAAGGAGGTGGTGGCTAGCCTCAAACAGCCACACAAGGGCCATGAAGGTCATGAGTTGGAATTATTAAGACATTGGGTAATCCTTGACAATTCAAAATCTAAGTCGCCTTCTAAATAAACACAATCCTTCTATGGCATTTATAATGGAAACAAAAAATCCTAACAACTTTGTTGACAAAATAAGGTATAGACAAAGGTATGCACATGCATTCTATGTACTACTAGTAGGGTTATCAACTGGTCTTGTACTTTGGTAGACCAATGATGTTGTTATTAGCATTTTAAAGTCTAAAAAGCATTGGATCATAACAAAAGTTAAGAAAAGAGATGGGTATCTTTTGGCTTACATAACTTAGGTATATGTACCTTCAGACTTTAATGAAAAAAAGAGGTTATGGAGGGACATAATTCAATGTTCCTACTCTTTCATTAAGCCTTGGTTATGCATGGGGGGTTTTAATGAAATTTTAGATGCTTTTGAGAAAAGCGGAGGAAGAGTAAGGAGCAAAAAGTAAGTAGATGCCTTTAGAAACATGGTCTTTGAAGCTTGTTTTCTCAATATCGGCTTTAATAGATAAAGGTTCTCTTGGCTAAATAGAAGGTTTTCTAGCATATTGGCTAAAGAAAGGATTGATGGAAGTTTTGCATCAGTAGACTAGTTAAATGCATACCTAAAGTCACAAATTGTACATTGCTCGGCTGTTGGTTTAGACTACGTGGCACTTGTGTTAAGCACCAATAACAAGGATAGTATAGGCCCAATAAGATTCCATTTTGAGAATTTATGGAGAAAGTTTGAAGAGTGCAAAATGGTGATTAAAAGAAGATGGCAGTAGCATCATGGAAGGTCCTTGAATGACTTAATGGAAACTCGTAAAGCTTGTAATGGTGATCTTCTAAAATGGAGTAAATTAGCTTTCCCCAATAGAAAGCTTGAGATAGAGAGATTGACGTAGAGGATAAGTGAATTGCAAAATGAGGAAGTGGAACAAGTTGGTGAAGATGAGGAAGAAATAATAGCTCAACTTGAACAGTTATAGGGGAAGGAGGAAAAGTATTGGCATAACGCTTTAGAATCATGTACCTAAATTATGGGGACCAAAACACTTCCTTTTTTCATCATACTATGATATTAAGAAGACAACGTAACAAAGTATTCAAAATAAAAAACCAAATAGGAGATTAGTTAGAGGAAGAAGCTGATATAAATAAGGAGTTTGTTAGCTTTTTCTATAAGCTATTGGAGAAAAAAGATCAGAGAAGCTGGGGGCATTACCTAAATTGGGTACCAAATGTTTTTAATGATGCTACAAATGAGACTTTATGTGCTGAAGTAAGTGGGGAAGAAGTTAAACATGTAACATTTCAACTAGGGGGTTTAAACGTACTTGGACTGGATGGTTTTTAAAGGATTTTCTATCAAAGCTATTGGAACACTATTGGTTCAGCTATAGTGGAGGTAGTCAAAGGTTTTTTCATTTTAGGTCAAATTCCTGCCTTCTTAAATAAAATCGATTTGATCCTCATCCCAAAGTTCCTAATCCTGAGTCTATAAATCATTTCCATCCTATCGATTTGTGCAATTTCTTATATAAAATAATTTCAAAGATTCTAGTTAATAAGTTAAAGCCTTTCTTAAGTAAGTTTGTAGCTGAAAATCAAAGTGCCTTTATTTCAAGACATATGATTCATGATAATATATTGATAGCTCATGAAATGTTCCATTCATTATGAAACCAAAGAAGAGGAACAAATTATGGATGTGCCTTTAAACTTGATATGAACAAAGCTTATGATAGGGTAAAGTGGAGTTTCTTAGAGGTAGCTTTGTTGAAATTAGGCACGAAACCAAAGATGGGTAAAATGGATCATGGCTTGTGTTTCTACAGTTGAGTATAATGTCATGGTAAATGGGAAATGTGTTGGTCATGTTAAACCTTCAAGAGGACTTCACCAAGGAGACCCTCTTTCTCCTTACTTGTTCATCATTATTGTAGATGTTTTATCAAGAGGATTAACAAGATTTGGAAATTCAGGCCTCATTGAAGGCATCACACTTAACCTAGAAATCAATCACTTGCTATTCATAGACAATTCTCTCTTCTCCTTGGAAGTGAATGAAAAGAACTTAAACAGATTGAAAACCCTATTGATGGAATATTGCATTACATCGGGACAAGAAATCAACTTTTCAAAATCATCACTTTATTTTAGCCTTAACACTTTAGAGGGTCTTAGAAGAAGGCTTATAGGATTAGTAGGCATTAAGGGCTTAAATGACCCAGTAAAGTACTGAGGACTTCCTACAATGTAGGGAAGATCAAAGAATGAAGCACTAAAATATGTTAAATACAACATTGGGGCGAAGATTCAAGGTTAGAAGCAAAGTATGCTAAGCTCAGCTAAAAGAGAAGTTCTCATAAAGTTTGTTGCTAATGCAATACCTATATACTTAATGGCATGTTTTAAAGTCCTTCTGAGATGGTGTAAGGAGATTATGGTCTCATCTTTAGATTCTGGTGGGGATAGAAAGGGGATGAAGGGAAAATGCATCGACTTAGTTAGAATGATCTTACAACTCCTAAGATAAAGGACAGACTTAGCTTTAAGGACCTCCACTTATTCAATTTGTCCTTGTTGACTAAACTTGCATGGAAAATGTTTCATTACCCAATAGCCTTTGGGTACCATTTCTAAAAGGGATTTACTTCTCCCCAAGAGTTCCTATAAGCAACCACGAGAAGTAGGGCATCATGGGTGTAGTCTATCATCTTAGAGAGAAGGGATATCTTAAAGTAAGGTTTAATGTGGCGTATAAGGATTGGGGAGAAAATTAAAGTATGGGAAGACCGATGGATACTTAGACTGCCAAACCTTCGAATTCATCGTCACGATGTAGCAAACCTACCACAAATCAAAGTAAAAGACTTTATGGATCCAGATGGAGGGTTCTGGAATCTATATGCAGTTAGAAATCTTTTAACCCTAGAGGAATAGAAGGTTATAAGAGTAATACCTCTGCTGGTGTGCAAGTATAGTGATGAACTTGTTTGGCCTTTCATCAAGGATGGACAATATATTGTAAAATTAATGTATTTCTTCCTCATAGACTACAAATTGATCGAAAGGAAGAATAAGCCATCGTCTTCGACTTCCCTCTCTACAAAAGATTGGAATCACGTATGGTCAATCGGTATATATCCGAAAATCCATCACTTATTATAGAGAGTTGTTTGAAATCTATTACCTATGAAAGCCAACTTGTACCATTGTTACATAGGAGACTCCCTATGTTGTAGTCTCTATAGGGGAGTAGAATCAGTTAAACACATGCTATTACTATGCCTATGGGTAGAGTGCATTTGGTTTGAGATATTTGGATGGAGACTAGATAGATCGAAAATAGGTTACTTTTGGAGTTAGTTTTCTACTTTGATTGAAAGAGCCCTAAAGGAGGAAAAGAAAGAGTTGGAGGTTAAAATTGCTTTGGTCTGTTGGGTTATTTGGAAGGAGAGATGTTGGTGCGAACTGTGATCAAGAACAGATAAGGTTGGTCACTGGATGAGTCTAAGCTTGCAGAAAGCTCAAAAAAAGGCTAATGGGGAAAGGTACAAAAAATGTGACAAAGGTAAATGCAACAATAAGCGAAAACCTATGAACAGTTTCAGAGGATATGACGCACCAAAGGAACTTCTAAGGACTCATGGTACAATTCGATATGATGCACGAATTAGTCTGGTGAGGTTACTCGTTATCTAACCTTACTTAGGGGAAAAGATAAGAGTGATGTTGAGAGTAAATAAGTAATGTTTATGCAAGAAAGAAAGTACTTAAGTGTATTGAAGGTAATTTGATTATGTTGCAACTGCAAGTACAGGGGTATTTATACCCACAAACTAGGGCAACTTACCCAAAAGGGAAAAAGACAAAAGGGTATTTCCTAAAGAGGTAACGTACAGGTAAAATACATGTTACAAAGGGTTAAAAATGAATATATAAGGAAAATAATTATTGGTGCTACAGATTCTATATGTGATACTGTATATTTGGCAATGTGGCATTGGTGGGGTCGTTAGGAGATGCGGACGGAAAGTACGAACAGATGGGATTATCTGAGCAGAGATGACTTAATTAGTTTAGATTCTCTCTCTCGGCTTCTCGGCAAGGATGATGCTGAGTGATTGAGCAACTTAGCAATAAAGAGTAATTGTCAACTCGGCATGTCACAGAATAATCCATTTGAGAGAGATCTTTTTTTTTTTTTTATATAGTTTTTTAGTTTGTTGGGAGTCCTTTACTTGTACTACTACTTCTGTTTTAGTTGAATGAATTATATATTTCTAGCCAAAAAAGAAAAAAAAATTAAGGCATGATAATTGATAGAAACTATCAAGCAGATGTTGGTACTTTCTATAGAAATCAACACATACCTTCAATGAAACTGTAGTGTAAGATTATGAAATTAATTACATTGTAGGCGCACATACAAAACCCTTTATTTTATTTTATTTTATTTTAAAATTATTGGTTGTTTAATGCAAGGCTTTGTTAGATTGCTTAATAGCCTGTCAAGTTTTTGCAATCAAGTGGTGTGAACACTAATCTTCTAATGGGATAACTAAGTTTAATTCTTCCACACCCTATAGTTGTTATTAATGGTCAACAAACTTGTAATATGTGTGCTAGAAAAGGTTTATAAAAATTACTCATATTGAAACACGATCTACTTATATGATTTTTATGGATTATTGAGTAAGCAAGCATGAAAATTATATAAGATGTTTTTATGGGGTTCTCTTTCTATGATTTAGAGAGAGAAATTTTCTCTTGTTTGGAGAGTAGGTTATTTCATGTGGGCATTTGTTAGGAATTAGAGATTCCTTTTCTTCACATTCTCTTTGTGCACTTTATCACCGGTCTACATTATTTCACTAAGTTTAATGCACTTTATTCATGATTAATAGTGCTTTTCTCTATGATTTCCACTTGTTTCTCTATTTGTATATTCTCTTTAGCTTTTCTAAGAGTAAGTTTGTTCTTTCTTTACTCTATGTTAAATACCTATAAATAAAAAAAGAAGAAGTAAAAAGTACAAAACAAAAGAAAAACAAACGTGAGAAAATAATGAGTCATTTCTTCTATTGATTTCTGAATAAACCATTTACAACATTCCTCTTCGTTCTACTTTGATCTACATTTTGTCTATGTATCTTTGACGTTGTAAACTTGTCCTTTTTTCTCAATTTGCTTATTGCAAATCTATGGCTGCTTTGTTGATCGGTGGTTCTTCCATGTCCTAACAACCTAATCAAACATTTTTAGAAGAAATCAATCTAGAATCAACTCAGGATCAAAATACTGCAGATAGATTTCTCATTGTAGCTAAAGCTGGTTCTGACAAAGTGTTAAACAAAAGGGTAGTAATTGGTATTCTCAAGAAGACATGGGTTGCTTATAGTGAGTTGGTGATCTTTGCGATTGGACCTAATCTCTATTCAATTGATGTTAAGAATAAAGAATTAGGTCTAAATTTGCTGAAGGATGGACCATGGGTTGTAATGGGGCATTGCTTAGCAATGGAAGAGTGACAATCTTAGCGGAATATTGCTTATATTCATTTAGACTCTATTTGCTTTTGGGTTCAAATTCATGATCTCAAATTAGATCATATGACCCAAAAAATGCAATAGTATTGGGTGCTATAGGTTAAGTACTAGAGGTAAAGCCTGTGGTGTCAATATTGAGGGTAAGAAGGGGTTTCCTATAGGTGAGAGTGCATATGAAATGGGATTACCTTTGAAAGCTTAGATGTGTATCAGTAGAAGTGATGGTTCAAAATACTTAATATCGTTTAGGCATGAGAAATTAAATTATTGGTGTTTTACATTGGGGCATTTGAGTAAGGCTTCCTAATTGTAATTGCTTCAAGGGAGAATTATAGAGTAGAACATGCGGGTGCTATGAAGGAGTAGGGAGAAAAGTACAGGAAAAGTGATAACAATGTTGATAAAGAGAATGTTAACCTAAACACTTCTTACCCAAATAATTCAACCCCGCCTGAAGCCCTTTCTTGCCTTCTACTTATCCTTGTTAATAATAAACCACCTTGCTATCACTCCTTAATACCTTCTCCTATTGATGCAGACCTTACCAAACCTCAAACCAATCCAGATATCACAAAATAGCTTACCCAGGAACCCTCACAACCTTCTTACCTTAGTTTTTGGATACATGCTTCAAGGATATTAGAGATGGATAAAGTGAGGCTCATTATTGTAAGTTGAAAGGCATTTGGATCAGTCTTTATGGGTATATTAGATTTGGAGTATGCACCCATGGCTGAAGCAGTGGAGTACAAAGCTCTCATTCTTGCTTTATGATGGGCTAAAGAACATGGAATTAAGAATGCTTTTTTCTTTACAAATTGTGTGTTTTTGGCTTATGTGGTCAAAGGATCTTATCATAATTTACATTAAGCTCCTATTCCCTATCTATTAGAGGCTTCATCAATAGTTGACCCTATAAAGGATGTGAATTTTTGTTTTTTCACATTAGTTGTTTGGCAAATGAAGCTACAAATTGGGTAACTTGTTACTCTAGGAGGAGGCTGTGTCTATTTGATTAGTGGTTAAACATCCCTTCATTTCTCCTTAATCTGCTCGGGTTAGATTTCATTAGGTTGTTGGATAGTTTGGATGTTTTGTTTCTGTATGTGAATTTTGATTTTAGATGAATAAATGAAATATATTTTGATGGTTAAAAAAAAACATGAAATCATATAGAAATATTTTGAAATCCACTACCCAAAATAACAAATAAATTCTCATATATAGGGTGAAAGGGAAAATAGCCCAAAGGCATCCTTTATTGCGATCAAATGGGAAGAAATAGAAAACACTGTACCTACCATCTTTGATGAAAACATACAAAACAAACCTAGAAGCACAATCAAAATTTCAAGAATTTGAGGAAGAATAGCAAGGAAAATTTCATAGCCCCAAGACTTGTAAAAGAAGCAAAAGGTCAGTTTTGCAAGAGATCACCTATTTATAAGCATGTTATTGTAGCTGAACAACTACCCTTGCAAAAACACATCGACTTGACAAAATACGCCGTAATCTTACCCCTTGGCCTCTAATCAATTAAACAGTTGAAATCGTCCTAGCAAAGATTTACAATATATTAGTATAACCAATAACTTTACGATATGTCTCCTCGATATTGAATGTATCAAGATTTGCACACAAGAATAAAATCAAACTCAAGCTTCTTGAATAAGGCATCATACCTTAGATCCAATAGTTTTCAATTGGACCATTTAGCAAACTTCGAATTCAAGCATTTACAACCCGTTCATCTTGATCTCAAGCTATAATGTACTCCCAGTCGACTTTATATAATCAATGGTTAAGATTAGGAAAAAAATGTCATAAGATATTTAAAAACCCTATACAATCTTAACCATTAAATTTTTAAACTTGTGATGTCAAAAGATATTTAAAAAATCTATGTAATCTTAACTATTAAATCTATGATGTTATTTAAGGGTTCATTTTTCAATTTATAAAAAAAGTAAACCAAAGAAATGGAGAATATCTATAAAAATAAAAGTTAATATCCACTTCTTTCAGTGTCTCAAACATAATTTTTCATTAATTATCCTTGAAGTATATTTCTTGTTATCGATCATCATCATACATACATCAACTCCCTCCTCAAAGGTCAATTTAGTAAATTTACTATCCAAATCATCAATGATGTCAAAAAATTATTTAAAAAATCTATACAATCTCAACTATTAAATCTATAGGAGTATTTAAAGGTTCATAAATGTAAGCTCCCATAAATTTACAAATTAAAATCTAGCACTTAAATGTAGCACGGTTATACAAGCTATCAAGTTAAGAAAATTGTAAACTCCATATTCTAATAAATAAGTCTTAAGTATCTAGCATTAGGACATTCGTGAAAGTGATATGACTAAGATAGTATTTTCAATTGGGTTAAGATATATATATATATATATATATATCTAGAAATATGTAAATATGTATACTATATACAAAATGTTCCCCATAAACTGGATTTTGAAAATATAACAATAAAACTATAGAATAGTCAAAATGCCAACTCTTAGACAACATTAGTAAATTATTGAGAACTCATAAGATGAGTTCTAATAAATACCAAGACTTTAGAGATAAATTGTAGGGATACTAATATTTATGAGATGATAGGAAATAATATTTAAAAGAAATCTATACACATCTAGTATAATTAGTATATAGGCTATACTTTCGCGATTAGGTTTCCAGTGTTTAATTTAGAGCATTGGTGAAATTAGTTCAACTAAGCTAGAACTCTACTAGTAAGCTAAGGATATTAGTTGACAAGCACCTATGGGTTTGGATCTTAAAAATGTAATAAAATAATAATAATATAACTAAAATAATATAATTTTACTATACTATTTAATAATTAATGCAATAACATAGAATAGGTGTCAATAATTATCGAATTTATAGAGATAAATTCTATGTGTAATAAAATTATTATATGATACACAATAATATATAGAATATACATATATATGTCATGTGTAATTATTACCCATAATTATATACCTGCAATTAACTAAATTATTCTATTAATTGCAATTTAAGCTAACATGAGTTAAGGAAAATAATAAAAATTGATAAAAAATTATATAATTGCTGGGGAATGCTTAGACAATGTGTGGTTGCATCTTAGTATAGGTTTTAGGTGGTTAAGCACGATTAACATGTAATTGGAGCTTAGCATAAAAGGAAAATTTCATGAGGAGAGAGAAAAACAAATCCCTTTGCACTACTACAAGCTCTGGAAAATTTTTGAAAAACCTCTCTACAACTTTTACATGCAAATAGGGATTTGGGAAAAATAGGACAAGGTTGAGAAATTTGGAGAAGAAAATTAGAAAAAATATACAAAATCGAAATGTAAATCTAGGTATTTGAAGGATCATGAGTTTAGGCAACTATTGGAGACCAACTATCACCACCAGTAAGAGTGGCAGCTACTGCTTAGCGTAGTTGACAAGTAAGTGGCCAACATTGGTGGTTGGAGCTCCAACTTTCGATGAAGGTTTTATTTTAGTTCGATTTTTGATAAATTATTAAAACTACTAAAACTAACTAGAAAAATTCATAAAATTTTACTCCTAAATATTTTCATGTGAAAAATTCAAGAAAAATATTATTTTACCTAAATTTTGCAAATATAATATACATCCTTAAGAAATTGGTAAAATTGAGCTATTTTCAATATTGAAATAAATTATTTAAATGATGTAATTTCGAACCCCAAATTTTTCTATAAACTTTCCCATACTTATTTTAAAATGCTATGAAAAGATTTTTTATAAACTATTTTCTATTTTTTATGAATTTTTAAGCTCTAATTATGCTTAAAATAGGGATTTCGGTTAAATTCAATATATTATTCTTAAGGAACTTACTTAGATTCTGAGTTTGAATGATTTTTGGAATATTTATAGTGTTTATGAGCTATGGAATTTAGTTTTATTGGAAGAAGTTATTGAAATCAAGAATGCAACCCTTTATATGTGTAAGTTAGTAGATATTAATTTAAAGAAGTTGATGCATTATGATATGTTATATGTTAAGTTGGGAAGTAATAAAGTTGAATAATGATGAATGAAGTGTTACTTTGGGTTATTCTTAGCTAAAGTTAGAGGAAATGTGAGCAAATCATTTAGTTGTAAGAAGTTAATTAAATACAGAGCATAATTTAGAGGATTTTAGATGAATACTGTACCAATGATTTTACTAAAAAACTAAATTAGAGACAAATTTAAAAGTGAAATGTAAATACAAGAGAAACCAAAAGCTAAATCAGAAGATAACTTCATTAACACTGTAAAGTTAGCTTAAATCAGAGGTTAACTCAGAGGATTTTGTAACATAAAATAATTTATAAAAGCTAGTGAATCACTTAAGAAATCTTAACTTATAAATAAAAATAACTTATAAAACATATGGTAAAACAACTAAAATCATATAAAATGAATGGATACTATGAATTTAAGTCTCAAATATGTATTCAAAACAAATCTATTGTGTATGCATAGGTATAAACGAGTAATGCTAGGGCGACAAACAAGAGTTGTGAAACACTGATGTTCAGGAAAGTAGGATCAATGCCTCACAATATTTTAGGATATTATTTCAGAATATTTGGAGATTTTGGTATGTATTTACTCGTGATTATAGTTAGCTATTTTTGTGTGTATAGTGCATGTGTTTCAGATTTGATTTGCTATGGTGGGAGTTGAGCTCTATGTTATGTTTGTTATATGAATATTATTCTGCCTGAATTGTTTGAGCATAGATGATCACTTTAAAAACTAATTAATTGGAGCTCAGCCTAACATCTAACCTGACATGCATTGTGATACGAGGCAAGCGCACCTATCAATTTTAATATAGTCGGATATAAGTCCGAGTCGATCCCTCAGAGATTTTGAGTACTAATATTAGCTTTAGCTTTATTATCTAACCGGAAAATTATGATGAGTTGAATGAATTAAAAATACTGAAATTAACAGCTAAACTACTTATGAGACTTAATTACACAAATTAGAAAGCAATAAAACTACAAACGACTTCAAGTATGCAATAATGTATTTAGGAATTATTTCCCCTAGTGTTTAACATGTAACCTTTTAAAATATATTCAATTCAATTTCTATAATTCTTGACCGGAGGGATTCACAATTAAAGCTAATATCTTTCTCAAGCATATTAACCCTAATTCTAAATTATTTACCGGAATCTCTTCACTTAGTAATATAACTTAGAATTGCATCAATGTATAATGAATTCCCACACAAACAATCAATTTTCCGGAAGAAACATGTATCTTATCTCTAAGTATACATGTAATTCTCTCCAATTATGTTTAGATCTAATTACACATGCAATTTCTCAATCAACATGCATAATATCATATATTGACACTCTAGAATTATCAATCAATAATTAACGACATAATTGAATCAATAAAAGATAGAAACTTTCTTGAAATTATAATTCAATCCAAGAATCACATGAAACCCTAGGTTCCATAATCCTAAATACTCGAATTCTAAGCTATCATAACGAATCTAAAAACAAGTTCCATCAAAAATATAAAATAAAACATGAAAACCCCTCTTGATTTGATGAACAATCTTTAATCTTGAAATCGATGTCGTTCTTGCTTCTTGATGTTGTTTCTCCTTAAGTCTCTTCTTGTCTCTTGTCTCTCTTTGTTTCTGTAATGTCTCTCTTTCTTTTAAACCCTAAGATCCCCTTATATATGTGTATTACACGGATTTTATTTTCGTCACCAGACACGGCCTGGGATATGGCCGTGTCCCCAGGTCGTGTAACTTTCTGCACAAAGGCAAAATTTCTACACAACTTCAAAATTTCATAACTTCTTCGTTTGAACTCGGAATTGAGTGAAACTTGATTCCTTTTCTTCGTTTTCGAGCCTAGAATGTGTTTAAACCCTGAAATCAACATTTTACTCAATTAAGTATCAATTTCTTTAAAGAAAACAAAAAATGTAAGGGAAATGCTATAAAATCACCATATAAAATATGTTTAAAATTAGAGTTATCACATTGCAACTCATTAGGAGAATGTTTAGGACTCTTAGGCCAAACATGAATCTCTTCAATGAGGATAGCTAAAATTGTCCTTTCTTCACCCTTAATTGAACTAAGTGATGAGAGAGGAGGTCACAATAAGGTCAAGATTTGTGATTCAAAGGTGGTTTTGGGTTCAAGTGTTCTTTATTGTACAAGCCCCGATTTGGTTCCAATTCATACTTAAAACGTCAAACTCCTTAACCCAGATTAAAGAGGGTATAATTTCTCTAATCTCAAGATAAACCGGACAATATTTTATGATGTCATTTGTTTGAACATGCATTGCACATAACTATACTTACTTGAAAACCTTGGTTACTTAGTGTTAGATAAATATTTCTGTTTTCATCCCACTTATTGAATAAGTTATTATATTTATCCTATTTATTGAGCAAGTTGTTATCTTTGTCTTACTTACTGAGCAAGTTGTTATCTAATGCCCTATAGTTTGTTTGTAGGTTTATAATGGAATCACAAGTACCTAAACCATAATTTTTGTAAATAGGGTTGATGAGTGAGGATCAATAAGGATTTGGTTTGATTTTTGTTCTTATTATTGATTTCTCTAATTGCTAAGAAAATTACTTAAGTTTTCTTAAGGAGCTTGCTAATTTTCCATCTTTTGGTCTATATACCGAGTAACATGTACTTATAGGTTTTACGACTACTCTTAGTCAAATTACAAGTTTACTTTATTAGTTATTTTCAAGGATTATTCTATAGGTTTATATCAAGTACATATTGAATTGGATACCTCAAAGCGGTAGAGTCAAGTATGCATGATGTGAACTAGATTTACAATAATAGCTTTAAGGTTAATTTCCATCTTAAACTGATTCATATGACAGGACTATAGCAATTTCATCTCTTTGCGATGTGACAAAAAAGATATTTAAAAAATCTATGCAATCTAAAACATTAAATATGTAATCCTAAGATGTCAAAAAATGTTTAAAATATCTACACAATCTCAATTACTAAATCTATAACGTTATTTTAGGCTTCGTTTTTCAATTGGAGATCATCTATAAAATAGAAGTTAATATTCACTTCTTTGAGTGTCTCAAACATAATTTTCATAATTTTTCATTATTTATCCTTAAAATATATTTCTATATATCAACTCCCTCCTCAAAGGTCAATTTAGTAAATTTACTATCCAAATCACCGGACATGCCGTCAGCACCGCAACACATCGTGGACGCCGTAGCCATCCATCCACATTTTACGTTGTTGAAGAGGATTGGTTTTACTTTTCATGGGTAAAAGGAGCATTAAGAGGTTAACATTATTATTTACAATTCTTTACCCAATTTCTTTGGCTTTTTCCATAAAGCAAAAGGTACATTTTTAATGTACACTCATTTATCTTTTTATATTAATTCTCTTACTCTGAATTAATTATGCAATGCACTTAACAAATTATGCATTAATACTTTAAAATTTACATATATGTGTGTGTGTGGTCAGTTCATGTTTTGTTATCATAATATTTAATTAGATTGACCAATTCTTGTATATTTATTTTAATTAGTATTTTTCCATTGCATTTTGAAAATACACCTTCTATATGTATGTATATTTTAGTAATATTCACCCATGTGAATTGTTTACTAGCATAAGTGGAAGATATAGGCACTGAAATCGAAAGCTGCATGTAGAGGTGTTTATGATTTGGTCCAAGGGCCAAACCAAACTGTATTTAAAATGATTTGATTCAAATCCTTATTGAATCGAACTACTTTTAATGGTTTGAGATTCTAAACTAAATAGCCTAAAATGCATTTGATTTGGTTCAATTCAAACCACTTTTAAAAGTACTTTATTGTATTTGATAATATTAATAATTATTGAAGTTTTTAACCAAACATTAATGTTAAAAATGAAGAACATTATGTAAGTGTTAAAACCACACAACATTATATCATAATAATAATGCATCTTACATGATAGCCAATGTGTTAAGTAAGTGCACCCTATAAAATTGTAGTAAGCAGATTAAGTGCGAATGCCGATTTCTCAAAGACTATGATTACTAGTACTCACTAGATCTCTCTGATCTAAACAGCAAATTAAATTTCAAGAAACTTAAAAAACCTAAATTAAATTACATCAACCAATAGATTAACATCTAATTAAGATTTTTTTTCAAGAACCTTAAGAAAAAAAATAAAATTATAAACTATTTTAAGATTCACAAAAACATATTTAGATCTTTGCTTTTCCTACATCTAATATGTGATTTTTTTTTAAAAATAATCTAATTTATTCTTTAATCTCTCTTGATCAGGAGAATTATTTACTAAAGTTAATTATCTTCTTAGGCTAATTAATCATAACCTTAAAATTACCTATTAGAATCTCTTTTCAATAGCATAACCTAAGATTGCATCATTGAATAATAAATTTTCTACGCTTTAATTTAGAGTTTCGGAAAAATCTTGCAAATTATCTTTAATCTTGTAATAAACCTCATCAATTATGCCTAGATTTAATCATATAAAAAATTTCTCAATTCTCCTATAAGATATCAATCTTTAGATTATTGCCCTCAGAAATAATAACCTAAATCACGAAGCATGCATAGTTGAATCAAGAAAAAAACTAAATAATTAAATTAATCAAATAATAATCATATTACATGAATAAATCTAGGTTTTATAAGACCTAAATACTAAAGATCTACTTACTATACATCGTAAAATAAGAATCTAAAAACAAAAAGTAGAAAATTATAAGAAAGAAAGTCATGAAGTTTAAAGAAAAAATTGAATCTTGAAGTCTTTGCTCCTTACTTTCTTGAGTATCTTTGGCTTGAAAAACTCTCTAAAATTCGTATGTGACATGTTCCTCTTAAAACAAATTTTAGCAAGGCCTATGAATAAAAAAATAAGTCGATTGGAAAAGACACGACCAGGTACACGATCGTGTCTTTTGGTCATGTCTAAAGCAGTTGAAAACAAGCTCCAAATTCATCTGAAAACGATACGGTCATGTTATTTTGTTGTGTCAATTTGCAAACCTTCATAACTTGCTTATTTTAGCTCTAATTTGAGTGATATTAGTTTCTATCTTCTCATTTTCTTCCATAGATTATTTCAAAACCTAAAAAAAAAAATTTATTCAATTAAGTATCATTATCTAAAAATAAGCTCCAATATTAAGGAAAAATCATGAAAAATCACTAATTAAAATATAATTAATTTGGAACTCATTAATAATGAAAGCATGAAAATTTGCTTGAGAGGTGACAAATGATAGTGAAAGAGGAGTAGACATTTTAATATGAGAAGAGAGATAATAAAAAATTTAAGTAAGCTTAAAATGAAAATATTGATATGGTTTAAAAGTAAAAAAAAATTTATCTTTTATTTTTAATTAACAAGTAGTTTAGTATGGGTTCAAGCTATTCTATTCGTTTCAACCTTGTAAACCGAACCATGAACCTTTTAAAGCTCCTTCAAACCCAATCGAAATATAAAATAACTATATTTTACGGTTCAATCTAATTTGATTTGAACTAGATCAGTTTGATCAACAATCCTAACTACACATGGTTTTGTTCAATTTGAATTTACATAAATACGTAAGATAGAGTTTTGGTGATTCATATTTGGTCCGTAGAGACATGGACATAAGTTGTTCCCCAAGTCCTTTTATATGAACTATTGACTGTATACAACAAACTAATATTATTCATTCTTGTCACATGGCTTAGCTAACTGTTTTGGAACCACTCGCCTTTGACTATTTATTATATGACTGTTTCTACGATCTCGTCCACCAAAAGCATGGGACTGGTCTTATTCTATTTTTAGCCATTGATTTATTGGAAATAGATCTTAGCCATTCAAGTTTTTCATTTCTGTTTACTTGTCATCGACTATACAAGTAAGATATCCTTTACTTTATACCTATTATCTCTCCTTTGTCAATGTCTTTTTGCTAATCTCCCTATGCTTGTCTATTCTCTCATTTTGCAATAATTTCACACCTTTCGAGCTTCGTGTTCTCCATTAGATGATAATGCCTCTACAATTTATGCATTATTAGTAAGTCCTCTTGTTTTCCATTATCATTTAGCTTGGTTTAATATGATTATGCCTTTGAAATTTTGGTGAGAAAATTTAATGGGTAGCTTTAGTGTTCCTTTTCTTGGCTTTTTTTTTTTTTTTTGGTTAATCTTTCAATGTGTAATCTATAAGCTAGTGCATTGAAATTAAATTGTTTGCGAATTTACAAGTTAATGCATTGTGTATGCTACCTATTTGATAAAATGTCTAGCTAGATTTCAGTTTTTGGTAATTAAAGAAGAGAAGATTTCAAACACCTTATTGATAAAATTCCTAGTTAATTTTGGGATTATGCTTTTTTTCTATAAGCATCTTTAAGTTTTGTTGAGCTGTGAAAATGGGTTTTTAATGTATAGATGCTTCTATGCATTTGATGATGGTGTCAATTTTTTCAAATCATAATTTTGGTATTTTGCAAGTCAATTAATATCTAGTAGGAGTTGGATCTTTTCAATTTTTTTTCTAGTTATAAGAGCATTTTGTAGAGAATATATGCTATGTAAAATCGATTGCTTAAGTTACATATTGAATTTTGGATTTGGTGGTATTAATATGTAGATTACTGATAAGAGTTTATATTTGGCTCGCAATTAATGTACTTGGAACGCTTGATTCTATAAGGATGCTTTTGTACCAATACGATATGGTTGCAATGCATTAAAGGTACTTTGTTGATGGAATCTTGTTGCTTGCTTTTAAGTGAGATGACTTTTAGTATCTTTTGATAAGAATAAATATATAAACTAAAATAGTGCCTTGATGAGTGTCCATGGGGCATCATTAACGTAATCTAATTTTTTCATTGTAATAATCAAACGTACTTGTCATTGAAACAAATATAGCAACTAATATTTAGAGCATTTTCCGGCTAATAATGTATTACATATGTCAGTGATACATTTGGCCAAACTACTCGACCATATTAAAAAGCCTCATACAAGAATTATATTGTTGTGGTTATCATATGATAATAATTTACCAATTATTGTAGCATTATGAATATCTCTTAGGAAGCGGTTTATATAATAGGTTACTATTCATACTGCTACTATTATCATTAATTGACCAACCATTATTATAATAATATAGCTATATAATTTTTTTGACATGTAACATAACTAATTTTTAATTTATTAATATAGGAAGTTCTACTCTTTTAACCATAAAACAAGTATTGAGATAGTTATTATGTTAGAATAACATTAATTACTGAATAATTCATTTATTGAAATAATATAGAAACCTTTTTCCTATTGCCAATCGATAATATTTAATAATTAATAATAATTATTGGTTAGTTAATTATCAATTATTAGTTGGTTTAGTGTTGTTTGTTATAATAAAATTAGTAAATTTTAATTATTATTAGTAAATTAATGAAAATATTTATAAAAAAATTATATTCTTCTAAAGAGTAAATTATTATTTCGGTTTTTTTTTTTTTTTATCATTAATGCCTTGTTCACTTGAGAGGCCCTTTTTTTCTTATTATAGCGTTTACTTGGTTTTTGTTTTCGAATCACAATTCCTTAATAATCCCTATTGTGTGAAATTAAGTAATAGGTATTCCTTAATTTAATTAAAAAATCACAATTCCTCACAAAATTTCATATTTTTTTTCAAAAATAATCTTTTATAAATTTAACGATGACTATTGTCATCATTGCCATCGTTACTACCAACCGTTACTACTACCGCCACCATCGACTACCATTACCACCGCCACCGCAACCACCACCCCTACTAGTACTAACCACTAACCACCGCCACCTATTGTCATTGCTACTGTCACCATCATCACGATCATCACTACTAATATCATTCCTATTACACTGCTGCTACCACCATCACCCATCAGTATTACATCCGCTGCCATTGCCACCACCACCACTGTTGCTACTACCACCCCCACCATCGTTGATGGTTGCCACTGCCACCACCTCTAACCACTACTATTATCACCACTACTATTGTCATCACCACCTCCGCAATTACCCCCACCTCCCCTCCAAGTTGTTACCCCAGCCACCACTATTGCTATCACCACCAACCACTACCATGGACCATTACCACCACCTCTACTCCTACAACCAATTTCCATTACTACCACCTATTACTTTAGAATTACTTGAGAAAGGAAATAAATTAAGGGTGATTTAGTTATTAAAGTTCTATTATATGTCTATTCTTAAGTTATTAATTCAACTAAACAAATTATAAGTATTACACCCTTATTACATTCCTCCAGAATTTCAATTACATACCTCCTTCATTCTATTTAATGAAGTGAATGAGTTGTAATTGAATTGTTTATAGGAGTTATTAAAATTTTGTTGGAAAGCTAAAGGAAAAGGGTTTTATTTGATGCAAGAATGATTTTTATTTTAACAATGCCATATGGTTATGCTTGTTAATTTAAATTATGATTCATGACAATAATGCAATTAATAGTACTTTTTCTCTCATAATGAAAATATTATATATAATTAAAATTAATTAGGATAATCAAATTTGTGAGAGAAAATTGAATACAATCGAGAATTATAGATTTAAAAAATAACTTGAGAAGGAAACCAACTTTAAGAGTAGGGAATAACTTGAAAAAGAATGGAGTCCTTAGATGAACATGACCAAATTTCAAGCTATCAACCAGAATACTTATAATGAATATAGGTTATTTTATTCAAATAATGGTGGTGTCCATATCGTAATTTTAATTCACTGATCTTAAGTTTTAGTTTTTCTATATTTCACTTTTGGTTTATTTTGGTTGTTTTATTATTCCGAAGATCCGATAAATGAAAGTAGATTCAAGATAGTTGGTAATTGATGCTGCAATCTCGATCGTATTACCTAATATTCTCAATGAGCGATTATTAATAAAAGTCAATCGAAATTATTACTTAAGCCAATGTCTAGAGAGATATCATACGTTAATGTGTTTCTCAAATGTGAATTGTGGAGTTTATATCATTAAATTCATGCATGCAAAAGACACTAATGATAATGTAAATGTATGATTCATTTATCAACTAGAATTCCATTGAAAGAAACCATAGTTTGGGAAAACAAGACTTAAAATAGTGAAAATAGTATTAATTTGACAAAATGAGCTTCTATTGAAAAAATGAGCCTTAAAATGGTGAAAACATTGTTACTATGGTGAAATAAGGCTTGCTTAGAGTAAGTAAGTTTTTATATGGTGAAAATATAGTTTTATGGTGAAAATTGTAATGGTACGGTGAAATGGTGAAATTGGCAATTTATGTGGTGAAATACACCTTCCATTGGGGAAACGAGCTTTTAAATGGTGAACACCATATCATCTCGATGAAATAAGGCTTACTTTGATTAAATAAGCCTTTAAATGGTCAAAATGTAACTTGTACGATGAAAATGAGCCTCATTTTAAAATTGAGCATTGAAATGGTGAAATCGATGCGTATGTGGTGAAACGAGTCATCCATTAGAAAAATGACCCTTAAAATGATGAAAACCATATTACTATGATGAAATAAGCCTCAAAGTGTTGAAAGTAGTCTAATATGGGGAAACAAAGCATGTTGCAAGGAATGAGCATTAAAATATTGAAATTGATATCATTGTGGTTAAATGAGCAATGAATTGGGGAAATAAGTTTCATAATATTCAAAATTATAATGGTATGGTGATATAAGAACTTATCAATGGTGAAAATGCTCCTATAATGGTAAAACAAATTATCTTCCCAGGAAACAAGCATTAACATGGTGAAAAGGATGTTTTAATAGTGAAAATAACTTCTAAATGGTGACAATGTGTCCAATGTAGTGAAGCAAAACATGTTTCCAAGAAACGAGCATTGAAATTGTGACATTAACATTATTGTGGTGAAATGAGCCATCCATTGGGGAAATAAACTTGAAATGATGAAAATTGTAACGGTATGATGAAATAAGTCTTACTTGAATGGTGAAATCAAGTCACTTTGAGGAAATGAGCATTTATATGTTTGAAATTGACTTTAGCTTAGTGAAATTAGCCTTCTATGGGATGAAAACCATATTTGGAGAAATAAGACATACTTTCAATAAATAAGCTTATGAACAATGAAAATGTGAAACATATGGTGAAATTATGCTTGTTTTGAGGAAATGAAGGTCGAAATGGTGAAATAGGTATTTTTATGGTGAAATAAGCCTTCCATAATAGAAACGAGCCATTAAATATGGAAAATTATATTACATTGGAGAAATAAGGTTTACTTTGAGGAAATATGCTTCTAAAAAGTTAAAATGTGGCTAGTATGGAGGAATGAGCCTTATTTTTTAAGTAACAAGCATTAGAATGATGAAATTGATGCTTCTATAGTAAAATAAGCCATCTATTGGGACATTACCCTTAAAATGGTGAAAACCAACCTCTCAATGTAAAAATACATCTACTACAATAAAATGAGCCAACTTTTAAGGATCAATTCATAATCTATTTTCTTGAGTCTATGATCATTTCGTCAAATATAAACCATTTTCACCGTTCAAGGCTCATTTCCACAAACCTTGCCTCGTTTTATCATACTAATGTTGTTTCACTATTTAAAGGTTTGATTCCCTAGAATATGGCTAAAATCACCACACCATTAACCCCTTCACTATAGGGAAGGATTTTATTATTTCACCAAATGAAGACAAGGTTCTTCAACCTAAAGCTCATTTTATCATGCTAATCCCATTATTATCATTTCTAGGCTCATTTCCTTTAAGCAAAACTCATTTCACCATTCAATTATGTTTTTTCACCATATTAAAATGGTTTTCACCTGTTATAGCTCATTTCCTCCAAGAAAGGTTTATTTTACCACATGATCACCATTTTAAGCCTTATTTCCTTAATGCAAAAATTTTTTCATCATACTAATAACTATTTTCTATATAAGGCTCATTTCACTATACTTATGCTTTTTTTTAACCAAAGATGTTGCTTTTATTATTTCACCATTTCACTACCCATTTCCTTCACTTAAGTGACTTATTTAACCACAATAATGCCATTTTCACCATTTCAATGCTTATCCCACAAAGAAAGGCTAGTTCACTATAATAATATATTTTCAATATAATAACATATTTTCACCATTTTATAACTTATTTCCTGAAAATAACGCTTGTTTCATCAATACAAATGCCATTTTTGAAATTTAAAGAGTTCTTTCAATAAGTGAGGTTTACTTCATTGTATGATTATCCTTTTCACCATAAGAACTGATTTAACAGTTTCATTATATGAAGACTCAATTTCTCGATGAAATGTTCATTTTCACTATGTGAACATTATTCTTACTTGTCGTAGCCAATTGCAAATTACAAGACTGGTCTTGTCAAATCACCATTAAAACATAGATTTCACTAAACTAGTATTATTTTCACTATTTCAATACTTATTTTCTCAAAGCACAACTCATTTTATTGTATTATTTCCCTACATTTAAAGGCTTATTTTCTCAAAATAAGGCTTATTTAACTAAACTACCATTTCCACCATAGATAGAGACTTTATCATTTCATTTTGTAAATGTGCAATTCTTTAAGCTAAGACCCATTTCATCATATTAATACTGTTATCTCCATTTTTAAACTCATTTTCTCGAAACTAAAGCTTATCTTACCACAAAAACAAGCTTTCTCACCGTAGGAAGGAATTTTATTGTTTTGCTATTTTAAAGCTTATTTCATCAATGCAAGGATCATTTCATTGCATTAGTATTCTTTACCATTTTAGGGCTCATTTCCTTGAAGCAAGGTTCATTTTACCACACTAATATTGTTTTTATCATTTTCAAACAAATCCTAGAAATAAGGCCATGCAAAAATAAGCATTAACATAATAGATAGCTCCATAGAGAATTTTATAACTTAAAGCACCAAATTCCTACAACTTTGGTATATCAAAGTTCCTATTTATAATTTTAATAATTACAATATGATTATTCTATTACATTATGTAAAATCAAAACAAATATATATGGATCTAAACATATTTCTTATATAATAAAACTACAATATGTTATTTTGTATCTTAACATATCATAAAAAGAAAGGAAGTTCTACAGTCTCGTTCATGTTTTTTATAGGATCAGTCCCGTCATCATTTACTGTCAATTTAATCTAAATCATTAAAAATATAATCGGTTCAATGGTTGATATTTAATAAATATAAAATCAAAGGTTAAATTAATAACGGTACTAGTTTGGTAAAAAATATGGACCAGAAGGAAATTAAAATTAAAATAATATATTAAAACTATAAACAATGATTAAGTATACCACTTTCTCCTTTTCTCTTTTCTCTCGATCTTCTTTCCTCTCTTTCCTATAATATCTCTCCATACATTCCCATGATCTACATGATCGCCTTCTCTTTCTCTCTCTCTCTCTCCGGTTTCTCTTTTTGTTTTCCATATCAAATCCATTTTCAATGTCTTCTCCAATTTTGCATTGTGTCTATCTTTGCACCACATATGTCAAATAACTTAATGAGATATCACTAAATAAATGTATATTTAAATTTAAAATAATCTATATAAAAATATTTTGAATCCTATGTAGACTATATTTCATGGTTTGAATTTAAAATTACAATAATTTTTCTTTATATTAGAATAACTTTTCTTAGAGAAATGCACACAGTCGATCCATTATTTTTCATTTCTTTTGACAAGAATGTATACAAAATGGATTTATTTAGCAACATGTGTAACTTCTTCTATTTAAAATTTTAGTAAAACTATTTTAATTATTTTACACCTATGAAGTAGATACGTCGTTTGCTAACATATTATTTAAGTCAAAGGAGTTTTTAGTAACTGCAATGGTAATTTAACTATGAAATTCCTTAAATTATCTTCTCAATATTTATCATTTTTTTCCATTGCTAATTAAACATGGGCTAAGGATAGTAAATTCATCAATTTAATTATTCTTCTTATCTACTAACTTACTAACCCATTAACCACCTTTTCTCTCACTTTCTTTCTCCGCTATCCATATAGTAGATTTCTTATCTTAGACAGTTTTGTTAATGATGGTTTTTTCTCCTTTTTTTTTTCATTTTTAAATCATTTATCCTTTATTTGACCAATGATAATAGTTATTGATAAAAGATACATTAGTCTTACGCATATCAATTGTGTTAATATATTATATTAAATATGCATTACTAGATGGTTTTATTTTTTATTTTTATGTATCTTATACAAGTGCATTTTCTGCTAGTATATTATTAAAGCCAAATCCTTTTTTGATAATCCCATTTGGTATTTTTCTTAAATAATATATAAATATTAAAATGAGTATACATTATACCTTTAAAACTATGTATTTGAGAACTTGAAGATATTTGAATTGAAAAAAAAAAAACCCTGCCTTATCTCTACGTTTATATTTATTTTAATAGTAAAGCTACATTCCTTTTCTTTCCTTTTTTTACCAACGAGGAAGATAATATTTTATTTTGATGTTTTTACGAGTAAGAAAGATAATATTTGTAGAGGGGGTAAATACAAGTTTGGGCTTCAAACCTATTAATTAATTGGGTTTAACTAGGTGATAGAACCCAAAGAGTTAAGTTTATGTATTCGAGATGGTCAAGGGAGTATTAGCATGGTGGAATTAGAGTAAAGCTTATTAGACCAACCTATTCAATCCATCCTTTCTTAATATTAGCTCATTCTAAGAATAAGGCCTTCACTGGCCTAAATCCAAAGAAGGGGCCTATTTGGGATTCATGAAGGGAAGGGATTCTTCTTAACCATTGATCATCATTATGATTCGATGGATTGGATCAATGGCCAACTCTTATAAATACTCATTTCCTCCCTCATTTGAATAGGAGATATCTTGGCATAAACGCCATTACTCTGCCAGAATCTTCTCTCGAAAGATGAAACATTTGAACATTTCAAGAATAGTACCTTATTCTTCATTAATTGTGAAGTTTGATGCCTCTTGGCTCCTTTAATTATCACTATGAGTGTTCGAGTCTTGTTGAGATCGCCTGCTCCTCTTCCTTACATTTCTCTCATGATCATCCCATACATGCAATTCAAGTCATTTCCTTAATCACGTGATATATGACTTGATACATGATACCCATATGACCTTTGCACCCATATCCTTACATTTTTTGCGACTCTACTAAGGAAGGAAAACTTGACATTCACATCATGGTACCACTGAGGAGGAGACCAACTGATCCTACTAGTGATGCTAATCAAGAGCAAGATGTCCCTATTATGACTAATGACCTAAACCCACCTCTAGCTAGAGGTATGAATCAAGAATGTGGCGCACAAGAAATGGTTCTTGATTATGCGCAACTAGTGGCTGAGTTATGAGAGACCAAGGGGAACCTAAGCAAACTTATGGTGATGTTTGCCTAATGTACATCTGCTTTGGCTACCTTTCTTGCTATACAATAGGGTGTAATTGCCTTGAATCTTACAAATGTAGTGCAACAACATACTCTACAAGCTCCTCGGCCACTCAATCCTCCTCTTGCCAATAAATAAGACACTCTTAGATTGAAGAGTAACTTCCTACAATAGAACCTAGAACTACACAACACTTTCTACTTGAAGTAATGAATTAAGGAGTCGAGATGAGAGGTTCATCTTAATTTGTTACTCCATATGTTAAAATTGTTGAATCAGTACGCCGTATACCTATGAATCTTGCACCTGCAAACTCAACACCTATGAATTTCACCTCTATGAATCTTACCCTTACAATGTTAGTAAGGGTAGAAACATCTACTCAAAGGGGTTCATTCGTGACTAACGAAGATCTAGACATGTATTTGAGAGAAATTCAGGCTATGTCTATGATGGGGGTAAGCTGAAGCTCCCATACCATTAACGAATTGTCGACAAACCATACCACAAGGACTATATGATCCCAAGTTCATGCTATTCAATGATAAGAAGGGGAGCGCTAAAAAACACTTATTGAAGTTGTGACCTTAGAAGTATGTGGTCTAGACGATGATTTGAAGCTGAAAGAATTCTCCAAATCCCTTATAGAGAAGGCATACACTTGGTATGTCAACCTCTCTCCAAAGTGTAAACTCCACAACTAGTCACTCAAGGTTTCGATTGGTTGAAAGATCCGATTAAGCCTAAATTATAAATAAAGCCAGAAATATTAGTAAAAATGATCTCGTAAGTTTAAATTTAAGAAAATAAGTAATAAAATAAAAGAATATAAAAATTTCAAATTTTAAGTATATAATTCGTTATTAATCGAAAATGCATAAAATGCATTCCGATAATTAATGAATCGTTAAAAATAAATTATATGTATACTAAAAATCATAAAATGACCTAAATAATATTTAAGAATATTTATTTGTACCATATATGAATTTACATGTAGGTAGAAATACGCGTAATTACTTAAAATGCGCGAAATGTGCTAAAATAATACTAAATAGTTAAAGAAAATTCATAATTAATTAAGGAAAAATGAGGAAAAATCTAGAAATGAGGCGTGGCAATCTGGAATTGAAGAAACAAAATCAACCAATTAAAATGCAATAAATAAAAAGTGGTAAAAAGAAAAGATAAGGTGGTTGTCTAATTAAATTAATACACAATAATTTCCCTAAAGCCCTATAAATAGCAAGAAAATTACAGAAGCTCATTTGGTCAGTTTGGAGAGCGAAAAAAATAGGGAGAGGCAAAATTGAGAGAAAAATTAGGGTTAAAAGAAAAAGATAGGAAAAACTATGCAATTAGGGTCTTTGAAGGGAACCCATACCAGACAAGTACCTGGGAGTGGACGGCCACCACCACCACATGGTGGTGGCAGCGCTTGGACCGACTGATAAGGCTACGGTGGCCGGTGGTGGCCAAAGCCATCCAGACCGGTGAGTTCGATTTCCAGCCTGATTTTGTGTAATTTTGTAAAAAAATAGTAAACATTCTTAGAAAATTATGAATTTTGTTATTCTGAAATATTTTTATATGTAGTTTTTAGGAAAAATATTATTTTGATGAAAATATGTCTCATGATATATAGTCCTTAAGAAATCATGCAAAATCGAGTATGTTTCGGTTTAGAAATAAATGACCTTATTTGAACCCAAAATTTTTGTGTAGACTACTTAGATGATATAGAATAGTGCTATGAAGCCCGTTTTCAAAAATTAATTTTCAAAATTTTTAGATAATTTTTAGGCCTTAAAATAAGGCATAAAGTGGGTAATTTAGGGTTAATAAAGTAATTAAATGGTTAATTACTAATTTAGTGAATAAGTATATGTTTTAGGATATTGAAATCTGATGGAGTATGATACTTGTAGCATTTAGGGTGTTAGATGTAATTGTTAGGTTAATTATGTAGTAAATGAGTAATAGAGAAAAATAGTAAATTTTAAGTTAATTTTGTAAATTAGGGCAATTAGATGTAAAATCTGATTTAGGATAAATTTATATATTTTGAAATTATAATTGATGTTAGGAGATAGTAATTAAAGTGATAAAAAATATTAGATATGTATTATGTACATAATAAGTAATAGTACATAATACACAATTATTAGAAATATAATAAATAGAAAATATTAGAATAAAAATTGATATTATGATAATAATAAAAATATACAATAAATCTAATAGGAGACTTGAATTAATGTAATTATATGAAAAATATAAAAATTTCTTACATCAGGAGTAAATTCGGTACACTATTAAGGATTTAAGTGTACTGAATATAATAAAATACTGACTAGAGATAGTTATGATATTTAGGATATCGGCAAGTAAGGTGATTAATTTCATATTATGAGTAAAAATAAGTTTCTAGAGTTCGGATATAAAATAGTACTTAGAAATCGAACTAAAGCCTAATTTAGAAATCGATGCAAAAACTGAACCCGAACTTACCCCTAAACTTTGAATAATTGTAAAAGACTTAAGACCTAGATAATTAGATATATTAAACCCTAAATAAAACATAACAATAAGCGTTATAGGATAAAACAAACCTATAATAATTATATGAAAAACTGAAACCACATTTGTGTTATAGGGATGATCAGCGATGGCCTGAGTAAGTTGGACCTTGAGTGAGTGAGCGAGGAGTCGAGGTAAGTTGGGATTAATATGATGTTGTATTTTGGAGGTTTGAGATTATGCATGGTTGTGCTTGTTAGATAGTCTATTATATGCATGTGCTTGATTATGAGTGATGCTATGATTCTGTTTGTTGTTCTAACTTGTATTATGTGATTGTATGAAATGATTGATCACCCTAAACTGGACCTAATCAAATATACGACCAAAAATCATAATCGGACTTGCATGGCAACCCATTAGGGGAAACCTAAGATTCTTCGGCCAAATACCGACTCCTTTGAAAAGGATAGCATAGGATTGCAAAGGGTCCCTTCTTCATCCTTAGTCAAACTAAGTGACAGGAGAGGAGGTCATGGCGAAGATGAAGTCAATGGTTCGAAGGAAGTTGCGAGAGGAGCGAGGTCTCCATTGCACAAGCCTGGGTTTGGTCGTGAGCAGTTACATTAACGGTAACTCCTCAACCCGGATTAGAGCGGGCGCAATTTCTCTAATCTCACAACGGGCCAGACAACATCGTGCGATGGCATTTGCTTAAACATGCATTGCACCTAATAGGTTGGTTGATAACCTTATTGTGTTTATGGTATAGTTTTAAGTCTTCCATCCTAACTTACTAAGCTGTGGTTGCTCACATCCCTATAGACGTCGTGCAGGTGCTGGCTAAGAAGCGACATACAACTACTCTAAAGCTAGCAACTGCTAGATCTTGGGGAGTGAGGAAAAACATTTAAAGACTAAACACATATTTTTAAGGTCTAAGCTTTTACTTTAAAATTTTTCATTTCTGAATAATGTAATAACTAGGAAATATATTACGGAGAAATATTGTAAACTTTAATTGTAATAGTTGAATTATAGTGAATATATATATTTCCTCACTTTTTTAGGTAAATGATTTATTTAAATTACAAACAGTTTACTTCAAAGCGGGTTAGTCGTGAACACCTTGTGTAGATTAGGTCTAAGATAGCGGTTGTAAGGCCAACTTCTATCTTAGAATAGTTTACACAGTGGGGTTGTTACGACTTTACCGCTTCAGGGCGTGACACAGGGTCAGTCAATTCATGAGGAAGCATGTGTAAGTTGTTCTTAGAGAAGTTCCTCTCTATCAAGGAAAGAGTTACCCTTGCTGACATGGGGAGGATTTGACAAAAGCTTAAGAAATACCTCATAGATTACATAGAGAGCTTTCGAGAATGTTCCTTGGATACATAGGATGTATGTAATGAAAAAGAGCCAGTCAAGATTTGTATTCAAGAAATGTTTATTGAGTATGCTGTACACTTGGAGAATCTTCCCTTAGCCTCATTTGCTAAATTAGTTGAAAATATAAGAAGGACCAGCAATTCAATAGCATGATAAAGGGTTGAAAATGTGAGGTTTAACAAGCACACACTATTAGTGAACTTAGCTTAAGAGGAGAATCCAAAAGGAGTAAAGAATCTAGAAGTGAAAAGCTTATGAGCACTAAACTATCTTCTGTATACCTATGCTCAATGAGAAAAGTGCACGCATTCCTTGACCAATGTAATGTGTCTCCGCGGTCATACACATGGAGAAACACCACAATGGATGATAACTAAAAGAAAGTAAAAGGGGATTAGCAAATTTGAATAGCTATCAATTGGATATGACATACCAATTAATCATACTCGGCTTACAATTTGCTAGACATAACTCATCAGTGCGAACTATAGAGTTACTTGTCACTATTCCTTACTAAAGAGAATAGTTAAGAGGTAAGAGAGAGCGAGAACACTAAGGTTGCTCAAGAAGAAAACTAGTAATGTTTAATAATGCAATGATATGCTCTACGTATGAGTAAATAGAATTTATATATTAGTCTCATTAGGGTTACAAGGCATCTATGGAAAAGACAAAAGGATAATTTATAAATGGAATACATAAACATACTTAAAAGGGGAAAAAAGACTAAGAATATCTTGTATGGAAAAAATAAGGAATCCTTTTAGAATGTTTTGCTAGAAGAAATGTGTTACATGGTGACTGGGGATCTAAAATATAATACAATTCGGATAAAGTCAAGAAAAGAGTCATTAGTCAGAGTAGACGTGATCCAGTTCAGGTTAGAGCTCTATCACTAAAGGATGTTCAAATTATGTTCAGGCCAGGTATCTTAGATCTTAGCTTAGATAGAGGTTTCACGTTGGCTGGCTCAAAAACTAATTGGATCATGGCATGAGTTCAGTAATGGATGGGGGTCGCTTGTTCATTGATGTGTAGAGTACTCTTATCATGAAGCCAGTGTAGCTTGTAAAGAGAAGGGTTATTTAGAGGTCGGCAGTCCTAATCTCTGCACAAAGGACTATACAATAACGTTGGTATAGCTCCTTCCATCTACAATGATAGTGCATAATTGGTGCGAAACAAATTTTCCCTTTGGCCTTCTTCGAAGCTCGGTTAAGAGCTTAGCAGTTGTCTCAATACTTTCCCTGGTTAGCATAGTCATAAGTCTCCTCTTTCTCTTCAACTTTAACTCCTTTAACATTCTTCTCCTCTTCTAGCTCACTCTCATTGGTGCTATCTACTGTATCTCCTCGAAGCACCATGATACGTTGGTTCAGACACTCCGTAGCCATGTGTTCAAAACCCAAGCATTTGAAGCATTTCACTTCACTTGTCTTCTAGAGGTTTGTCCTTTCCCATACATCCTCAGGGTCAACCTATCCTTATATCAATTCTTTTGGCTTGCTTGGCTATCATTAGGTCAGTTATGTTTTTCCTTGACTCTAGAGAGTCTCCTTAGCTCAACATGAGCAATACTATTCAGGTCATCAATAATACCTTGATTACTCAAAGCCAACATAGTATAATACTTCTGTAACAGGTTAACAATATAATATACAACAAACACTTCTACTTACTACTCAAAACCTTACTAACACTCTCTAACAACTTCAATACCCAACACTCACTCAAATACAACAGAAATGAACTTGCTCTATTTTCGTTATAAAAAACAAAGTAAAATAGACTAACAATAGGAACAACAATTTCCAATCTATAAACTTTCATTATATATCTTACAACTTAAAAACTTACTTCACATAAACACATTATAACAGCTATGAAAGGAACATAGTAACCACTAATAGTAAATGCAAACCAAAACTTCACTGCAACTTCACATACTCTCTCTTAGAATCGTACTCTGATATCAGCAAAACTGATGCATCTTTAGGGTCGTAGACACAAAGAAGCACCACAAAGGATGAGAACTAAAAGATTGTAAACAAGGGGGATTAGCAAATTTGGGCAACTACCAATTAGATATGATGGACTAATTGATCATACTTGGCTTATAATTTGCCGGATGTCACTAATTGGTCTGAATTATAGAATTACTCGCTACTATTCCTTTCTAAAGGGAATAAATAAGGGTTTAGAGAGAGAGTAAGAATACTAAGGTTGCTGAAGAAGGAAACTAGTAATGTTTTTAATAATGTAATTATATGTTCTGTGTACAAGTAAATGGGGTTTATATACTAACCTCATTAGGGTTACAAGGCATAGATGGAAAAGATAAAAGAGTAATTTACAAATAAAATACATGAAACATATTTAAAAGGGTAAAAAGGACAAAGAATATCCTATATAGAAAAAGTAACAAATCCTTTTAAAATATTATGCTAGAAAACATATGTCACATGGTGGTTGGTGGCTTGGAATATAAGACAATTAGGATGAAGTTAAGAAAAAAGTCAACAGTCAAAGCATACCTAATCTAGTTCAGATCAGACCTTGATTACTAAAGGATGTTCATATTATCTTCAGGTTGGGCATCTTGTAGCTTGGCTAGGACTAATGTTTGATGCTAGTCAACTGGGAAACTAACTAATTTATGGAATAAGTTTGATAATGGATGGGGGTTACTTAGCAAGTCGACAATTCTACTTAGAAGCTTAGGAATTGTGTCAATCCATACTAGAGCTCGGTATTCGGGTTGGTAAAAATGTGAGAGGTAGATGTCAAGATAGGAATTTTTGTCTTGAATGGGGTTTCGAGCTAGTATTCTTCATGCAAGTCCTTATAGTCCTTGTAGTCCTCTTCCTCAATTGCATGCGAGAAGTTGATTCTTCTCACAATAGCTATGTGATGGAACATCAGACTCTCAAGGGTTGAGTGCTTTTCAACAAATGAAGAGAAGAATAACCCTAAGTATTGTAGATTTTACTAGAGAATAGGCTACCTTACAAAAGATTGTTGAACTTTCAAGAAGATATTAATGAGCGAGTTCAAAATGGAGAACTAATAATTGAAGATAATGACATTAGAAATGACCTGCTTTCAGCTTATAACACTTAGCATGGTGCCATGAATGTTATCACCCATGACCCTAGAAAGATAGAGGAAATAGATGTATAGCTACTTGAGCTGCACGAAGATATAGGTGAAAGACTTAAAATTGATGAAAGTGGAGATGATAATGAGGACTGTCAATGTTAGAAACTTCTTTAATCTCTTCGGCTTTAATGAAGATACCTGACTTAAAGCAATAACTATACTCACTAGGATTGCAGCATAAGCAAGCTACCACAACATAGCTTATAGAGGGAATAGTTTCAAGGAATGAAAGTGTACTTGTATTCATTAGGTTGACATGTGTACAAGGAATCTTAATTATAATTGCCTTCTATATGTGGAGAGTGTTCTTAATGGTTATCCTATCATGAGGACATTTGTTAACAATGGATCTTCGATCAATGTGATGCTAATGTCTACTTTTAAAGATGTAAGGCTAGACATTTGGCACGTAATAAAACAATCTATCATGTTGAACAACTTCTACGAGTCTTTTATGAAGATGATAGGGTACGTTAAATAGATTTCAATACTGAGCCCATTTATAGCTCCAAATGGTTTCATGTGATTGATGTGCCTATATCTTACAATCTCTTCATAGGAAGGGCATGGTTGCATGATCACAATGCGATACCCTCAACATGGCATCAATACATGAAAGGTTATGGGAACAGGAAGGATGTCCTTATTCCTGCAACAAAGAACCCGTTCGTATGTAGTAAGTCTCACTTCAATGAAGCATCATTCTTTAATAGGCATGTGAATGAAGGGGAGACGCCCTTAGTAGAAACCACGAGGTATAATTACCTATGGGGGAAGGGGTTCAGACTTGAGCATTCAAGAAGAAGAGGATGCGTGATTGTAGTAAGGGCATGAAGAAATGCAAGCGAATCAATGATATTATGAATGTAGAAAGTACCTTATAGGCTACAAAGTGCAAGAACTCCTAACGACTAGAATGTGCCATTATTGGCTTTGTCTTAGTTTCTTTTCATTTCATGGTAAGCTCAATGTTGATCACTTCTTGTCAATGGTAGGATTTTCTTTATCTATTATTGATATTTTCTAACGAGAATGGGATAAGTGTTTGTATATCTTCATTTTATTACTTTTTTCGCTTCAAAGTAAGATACTAGTCTCCTTAGCATGTAAAGTTAATTTTACAAAACAATTTATGTTTGAATGGGTGAAATTAAACCCCTTGATTGATCAAAATAAAGTAATTATGAATATAACATATAGTCTACATATTGTTGCTCGTTGGTAAGAGCCTAGTCTTCTAAGCGTACAATGATGAGCTTAACTTATATATTGCAGATTAGTTAGATCACTAGCTCTTAAGCACACATCACATCATGATAATCACGCATAACTTTCATATTAACTAATTGCTATGTTTCTTGCCATTAAGTAGTAGAAACAATTCCATTGCTAAGCACTTTCACATACTAACATTCAAACCCATGTAATATCTTGGTAAGCCATGTTATGCAATCAAGTAATAGGAAGTAGTCCCTTGATTAATGAGAAGGAAGATTGATCCTAGCAGATTAATGCCACTATCGCTGCATACGTGCTATTGAACACTTCTCAAAGGGGATCTTTTAGATATTATCATTAAAAAGAAGAAGTCTTGCCATGATACATGAGACTACATTGAGATCCCTTAGATCATGAGTCTAAGCAGTCCTACAATTATGTTGTTCTATGAGAGGCTCCATAAATAACTAAGTTTAAGTAGTCTCAAAGTCAATGCAAGAGAACCCTTAGATAATTGAGTCGAAGCAATCTCATAGTTGTGTCTATTCTATATGAGGCCCCTTAAAAGGAAGAGACTAAGCAGTCCTAAAGTTACATCGATTTAGAAATCTGAAGTTTATGTTACTTAACACTGGTAAAACTAGGTTGAACTTTTTTCTCCCTACTGCATGTGTTGTTAAAAAGAAAAAAAAAAAAGAAGAGAGATAAAAGGATAGTCTTACTATTTTACACTATACAATAGTATTGCTTAGTTGAGGTGTTGCACCTAAGCACGTGAAGTCTTCAAGAACGAATCATACACATACTCAAGAAATGCTTGATAATGTTACCACCAGGTTAAAGATATGCTTATCACTATTCGTAGAGACATTGTAAGTCACTAAGGGGATGAAGCAAGCTTATTACATTATTTTCTAAGCATGCTGTCACTAAGGGAAGAGCTGTCAGAATTAAATGGAAGTGCTAAAGAAATAAAAGAACACCAAAATCAGTAAATGAACTTAGTTATGAAGTGTCTGGGGAAAAAAAAAGGCATGAAAGTCAGTCAATGGACTTCATTATTATTGATTTACATATTTGATTACAACTTGTATTTAGAAGAAAATATAAGATTTATAAACATGTGATGTAGAAAATTACAAGAATGTTTACTACTACAAATGGTCAGCTACACAATTACTCCTATACGGATAGTATGTTGTCATGAAGTTATATTAATGTGCTCCTTTAAGCATGATTCTTAAAAAACCAAAAGACTACAATACAACAATGGGTCCTCAATGGTGTCATGAGGGAATGAGAAGCATCAAAACTAGTTAACTTGTCCCTTCTCCACTTATCAATAATTGGGAGAGGAAAAATTATACATGGATACAGTATATCAAGAGGTTAGGTCTTGCATGCTGATGATTTTTATTCATTATATTTACTTCATACAACACTCCTTATGTGCAATGCTCAAAGTGCTTATATACATAAGGATTGATGCGCATGTGTCTGCAACACTTAAAGTGCACGTAGGCATAGGGGTCAATGCACACATGGTATTAGACACACTCACAGTCTTGGTGTTTGATGCACTATACTAGTTTGTGACATCTCCTTTGCTCGATATGAAGAATAACATAACTAGAGCTGTTTATAACACAAGACTACTCACATATGATGCAACGTTGCCTGCTTCTATTGATTCTTGAAGGTAATAGCAATGGCTACGCATAATTGCTACCACTTAGGGGGAGGAGGAAGAAGTGGTCACCTATAAGGATAAAGAAAAGTAAGAAATTTAGTAAAATGAAGTGTATTCAATGAATAAAAATATCTACTTATGCGAGTTGGACATAATATGTATACATATGCATAAGCTCTTGTAGCATATGATGAGAACAAGCACTATGCTCAACTCACATGTTGTTACAAAGTTCATGTTCAATTCATATGTTCGACCTATAAATGCTCATGCGTGTTCATGCTAGAAGCATTATGTTCCACTCATATGTTCACCTCACGTGTGTTCAAGCCAGAGGACTCATATTTGACTTTCATGTTCAAGGCTCATGTCATATTCAAGATTCATGTCAGGATCAAGCCTCACGTAATGTTCAACTCTCATATTTTCTCATTTATATTGAGAAGGTTCATGATTTAATTGCTCATATTCAACTCACATGTCAAGTGCCATATCTAACTTATGATGCTGGGACTCATGTCATGTTTAAGCCTCACGCCTTATATAGTGTTCACATCATGTTCAAAACACAAGTCATGTTCAAGCCTTGCATCATGATAATATCTTGTGTCCTGTTCAATGCTCATGTTATGGTCAGGATTCGCATCGCATTCTGACCTCATGTTGTGTTCAAGCCTTACATCGTATCATGTTCAAGAGTCATTTCATATATAAGGCTCCTGTTATGTTTAGGGCTCATGTCGTGTTTAAGGCTCACTTCATATTTAAGACTCATGTTCAAGAGTTATGTTAACTTATGTTCAAGGGTCATGTTCTCTTTCATGTTTAACTATAATGTTTAAAACTTGCGTTTGCTCTCATGTTCAATGCTCATGTGCAATTCATATGTTCACTCATGCTCAAGATTTATGTGTTAAGGCTCATGTCCGACTCATACAACAAGACTCATATTCAACTTAGGTGTCAAAAGTGTCATGTTCAATTCACAAATACAACTTAAGCACACTTACATTGAAAATTTAAAGGTGCTCATGTTAGAAACTCATAAGTACTCATGTCAAAGGGATTATGTCAAATTCAAGTGTTCAACTCTCATATGTTAATGTGCAAGGCTCATGTTTAGTTAATGTGTGCTTAGTTCTCTTATGTGTTCAACTCTTATGTGTCGATGCTTAAGGCTCATGTTCAAATTCATATTTTATACTTACATGGAAGCCTTATATTCATTTTACATGTTTAGCCTACAAGTATTCATAGTAAGAGGGAGTCAAGTTCGTTTCACATATTACCTCATAAGTGCTCATGTTAAAGTGAGGTTATGTTCAACTCTAGTGTTTAACTCCATATGCTTATGTCCAAGGCTCATGTTCAAATCATGTGTGTTCAACTTACACTTGACTCTCATGTGATGGCATGCTCATGTGAAAAGTCTTGTGTTTAAACCTCATTTGCTCGTATCTTAAGACTCATACTTAGTTCACATATATTTAACTTACGTGTGGCTCATGCTCGACTCTCATGCAATTACGTCTTAAGACTTATGTTTAATTCACATTTTCAAATCCTAGTAGGATAAGTCTTTGGTGATTTTTTAAGCACAGTTTTCTAAGGACATTCAGAACAAAGAGTTTCTACTCTTATTAGTCAGAAAATTACTTGAGCTTAAAGAGGCTGGAGAATTACTAACGAAGGTGCAAAACTTGCTCCAGAGTTATGCTGACCTATTTCTAGTAGAACCGTCGAAGGGTTTATCCCCCATGAGAGGCATAGACCATTACATTGACCTCTAGCTTAGAGTTGTTCTGCCTAATTGACCTATTTGTAGGCTCAATCTCAAATAAGCAGCCAAGCTGAAGAGACAAGTTGATAAGTTGATTGAGTGTGGATATATCATAAAGAGCATGAGGCCTTGTGCCATTCCAGCTATCCCAGTACCTAAAAAGGATGGCTCATGAAAAATGCACATCAATAATTGAGCTATTAATAAGGTCATTATCAAGTACCAATATTTGATCTCATGATTAGATGATATGCTCGATGAGTTGTATGGTGCTTGGATATTTTCAAAGGTATATCTAAAGAGTGGTTACCACCAAATAATAATGAGATTCGGAGATGAGTGGAATACTATTTTCAAAACAAAAGATCATCTATTTAAGTGATTGGTGATGCCATTTAGACTTACCAACATGTCGAATACCTTTATGCAACTTATGAATCATGTTTTAAGGTCCATGATTGGTAAGTGGGTTGTGGTCTATTTTGACGATGTCTTAGTATAAAGTGTCGATCTCAACTCTCATGTCAAGCACTTGAGATCAGTATTTGATATCCTTCAAGTTGAACGGTTGTTCGGCAACTTGAAGATATGCGAATTTTGCCAGAGCAAGATAGCATTCCTCAAACATGTTGTCTTTGGAGGGGGTATTAGGGTTGATGATGAGAAGGTCTGAGCTATTCTTGAATGGTCGACGCTAACCAATGCTGTTGAAGTTAAGAGTTTTCATGGTCTAGCTTTGTTCTATCAAAGATTCATTTGAAAATTTAGTCGTATAGCTGCTCTACTAACCAAGTTGATTAGGAAAAACTCTAAATTTAAATTGTCTGAGAAAGCTTAGAAAAGTTTCGATGAGATTAACTCTAAATTGACTTCTAATCCAGTACTTATACTACCTAACTTCAAGAAAATCTTTGAATTAGGGTATGACACTTTAGGAGTGGGTGTTGGGGTTGTCCTTATGTAAGAATGTCAACCTAATACAATATTCAGTAAAAAACTCAAAGGTGCCACTTTGAATTACTCAGCATATGATAAAGAGTTTTATGCCCTTGTTCAAGATCTTTAAAACTGGAACATTACCTTTTTCCGAGAGAGTTTATTATTTACACAGATCACGAGTAACTCAAACACCTCCAAGGCCAGCAAAAGCTCTCCTAACGTCATGGTAAATGAGTTGAGTTCTTGAAAGCCTTTTGCTATATCATCAAATACAAGAAGGGAAGTGCCAACACTGCGGCTAATGCCCTTTCTCGTTAGCATGTTCTTATTACAACATCATAGGCTATAATACTTAGGTTTGGTACCCTAACTGATCAATATGAAAGTGATCCATGCTTCGGACCCTTAGTGGCTAAGTGCAATGTTGGAGGAGTAATAGATAGATTCTACCTGAGCCAAGGATTCTTGATGAAGGGAAAACAAGTATGTGTACTTAGTAGTTATGCTTGCAATTACTTGTTTTGGAAGCCCATGGTAGGGGCTTGGTTGACTACTTTAGCAAAAAGAGAACCACCGAGCTATTAAAAGAACATTTCTATTAGCCTAGGATGATGAAGGATGTACGTAAAATTTTTGAAATTTGCAAGGTATGTAAGCGAGCCAAAGGAAGAAAAGAGTCATATGGGGAATATATACTTTTGCCCATACCTAAATGGCCATAGACCAATCTAAGCATCAATTTTATTCTTGGCCTACCTAAAACACCTCGGAAACATGATTATATTACAATAGTGGTTGATCATTTCAACAAAATGAGCCACTTCATCTCTTGTCACAAAACTAATGATACTTTATTTGTTACTAACCTCTTTTTGAGGAGATCATATGGTTGCATGGCATTCTAAGAAGTATTGTCTGGTATCGTAATTCAAAATTTACAGGCTTCTTCCAGCAAACACTATAGAAGAAGTACTATACTAATTGATTTTTAGTACTTCTTGTCACCCATAAATAGAGAGTTAAACAGAGATTGCAAATAGAATTGTAGGTAACTTGCTTTGAGCTACTATTGGAAAAAAATCTACATGATTGGGATTTGTGCTTACTAATCATAGAATTTACTCACAACCACTCAACCCATAGCTCAATTGTAAGGTCACCTTTCAAAGTTGTCTATAGACTTAATCCGAACTTACCATTATATATGGTTTCTGGTCTAACCTCTTTGGGAGAAAGTCAGTTAGGTCTACAACATGACAAAGAATTCTAGAGACTATATCAAAAGGTTGCTGAGCAACTAGTTAAGATGGCTACTCAACATCGAGAGTACGAGAATAAAACAGTGTAAGCATGTCATTCATAACTCAGGAGACCTTTTTTGGGTTCATCTCAACAAAGAATGATTCCTAAGAAGGAGGATGAGTAAGTTGTTCCCCAAGTTAAATGGTCCCTTCAAGATCCTATAGTGAATAAATAACAACGCTAATGAGCTAAAATTGCCTGAAGGCTATGGGGTATCCTTGACCTTCAATGTTTCTAATTCAACGCCCTATGTATCGGAAGGAGAAGCCGACCAAGATTTCAGGGAAAATCTTCAATAACCCTAAGGAGGTAATGAAGTATTAATCTCTGGACCCCACCCGAACGAGACTTCGAAGCTTATAAGGCTTAGCTAAGGGGATTCTAATTGCTCAGCTCGGTCCTGATGAGCTTATCTACTAAGAAAGCTAGATGGAAAACACTTTGAGTGCTCTGCTCAAACATATGCTAATTTGCTCTGTCTCTTACTCAGATGTTGTGAACTCCAATGCCAACTTGCTAAATGTTGAGGTCGAGGTCCTCGTACTCTGAGCTCTTCTTATTGAGCCTGGTTTTTCACCCTCCTGGTTCTTTTTATAAAATTAGGTCTTCTCTAAACCGATTAATACTAAACCTTACTCATTTAATATTGATCATCGACTAGGGTTTAAAGAAAATCATTTTTCTTAACTTGAAAAAATTTGGAGTCGCCACACGACCAAAGTCGGGAAAAGGGGTTAAGTTATAACCAATTGAGTGGATTGGTTACAACTTAGCTATCGGTCTAACGATTAAAAAACCAATTTATAAAACGATTTTTTTGAAAACCAAAGATTTAGGTCCGGGAACTAATTTATTAAACCCTAAACGGGTATCGCTTTTTAACTTTCCGAATTTAACTTTGCTTTTCAAATATACCCTTTTTAATTTCTAAAAACATCTAATTATGATACATGTAACTAAATCAATCGATTTACATAAATATCTAAAAATGGAAAAAATAAAACTTTCCATATTTTAAGTCGCCCTATACTTGCGTACAGGTGCTTACGTATCCGTTATTTGAGATCAAACTTTTGTAGTTTATTTTTAAAAAACTTTAGCGAGTGGTTTGATTTTAATTTTGGAAAAATTGTCGGGTTTACGTTTTTACCCATTTTGAGTTGATTTGAGAAAAGATTATAAGGGGTCCTAAGTTGGATTTTATTTTTGGAAATTCTAAATGATTCTAATTTGAAAATTGATTGATTTATTTTCATTTATTTTTAGAAAACTTAATTTTTCTAAGTGTTAAAAGAATTTTTTTTACTAACCTATTTATTTATTTTTATTATTTTTTATACTTATTCTATCTATTTCTATAAATAAATAGATTACTTCTTTTCTCTTTTTTTTTTCTTTTTCTTTTTTCCTTCTCTTTCTTTTTTTTTTCATTCTTTTTTCTTTTTCTTTTCTTTTTCTCATTTATAATATTTACAAATAAATAAATAAATAATAAAAAAGAAAAACTAGGTCGACTCAGATTGGCTCGAACGGCTCTGATCGGATCGGCTCAAATGGCTCGAATCGGCTCACTTTAGCTTGGATCGGCTCGGTTGGCTCACTTCGGCTTGGATTGGCTCGGTTGGCTCACCTCGACTTAGATTGGCTCACCTCGGCTTGGATCGGCTCACTTCGACTTAACTGAGCTCAGTTGACTTGAGTTGGCTCACTTCAGCTTGAATCGGCTCGGTCGGCTCACTTCGACTTAACTGAGCTCAGTTGACTTGAGTTGGCTCACTTCAGCTTGAATCGGCTCGGTCGGCTCACTTCGACTTAACTGAGCTCAGTTGACTTGAGTTGGCTCACTTCAGCTTGAATCGGCTCGGTCGGCTCACTTCGACTTAACTGAGCTCAGTTGACTTGAGTTGGCTCACTTCAGCTTGAATCGGCTCGGTCGGCTCACTTCGACTTAACTGAGCTCAGTTGACTTGAGTTGGCTCACTTCAGCTTGAATCGGCTCGGTCGGCTCACTTCGACTTAACTGAGCTCAGTTGACTTGAGTTGGCTCACTTCAGCTTGAATCGGCTCGGTCGGCTCACTTCGACTTAACTGAGCTCAGTTGACTTGAGTTGGCTCACTTCAGCTTGAATCGGCTCGGTCGGCTCACTTCGACTTAACTGAGCTCAGTTGACTTGAGTTGGCTCACTTCAGCTTGAATCGGCTCGGTCGGCTCACTTCGGCTTGGAGTTGGCTTGGTCGGCTCAAGAAATCCAATGGTGGTAGTTTTCGTAAAAACACCGTAGGGAATGCTATCATAGAGAGAGAGAAACAGTGCTAGAGAGAGAAAATTTCGATTTTTGTTTTTCTAAAGTGTTTCGAAGTTTATGTTTGTGTTTTGAAAATGAAGAATATACCCCTATTTATAGGTGTTACGATCGAGTTAAAGATGGAAAAAATTAAATGCAATATGATTTTCTTCCATTTTTTTATTAGACAAACCTGGACAATATGTGGTGCCAAATATATAGCTGTGCGTATATGAATGTGCCAGAGTTGTGTTAGAGTATGTCTACCACACTTAGAAGTGAGTTAGCAAATGACATGGATACATTTTGCACCTTCCATGGATTAAACCCAGGATCTCCAAGTCATATGCAATATTAAGTCCAGATGCTTATCCAGCTGAGTTATTGGTTTTTCCTTATTCATATATGTAGTTAATTGCACATATAGACCAAGTTAACCTGAGCTAGATTCAAATCTAAGCCTAGACCTAACAGCCTTTTATTCAATACTATTGAAATTGAAATTAAAATTATATTCTAATTAAACAACCTAAAAAATTTATTATTTTCTAAATACCCTATTTTATTTCTTATTTTTTTTTGTACTTTTTCCTATTTTCCTATTTTTTTATATATTTTCTAGAATTCCTATTTTTTTTCTAAATTTCTTCATTTTTTTGGGGGCTTTCTTTAATTTTCTATTTTTTGTGAACATTTTCTAATTTAGGATCCTATAACCTAATTTGAAAAGTAAAAGGGGAGCAAAAATTAGATGTCTACACTTCTATTCTACCCTACTAAACTGTAGCTTCACTCGATCACCTTAGAAGCCTTTAGTATAGCTTAGCAATAGTAACCCCAACTCTAGCTCAATTAGGCCACAATGCCCTAAGATTCCAGAATGTGTACCAATTGACAAGCTGCCATCCATCCTTTACTTTTCTGACATTTGTACTATATTATTTTTTTATCTTTTTTCATATTTTCCCCTTTTCGTTTGTACTAAGAATCTTCTTCATACTTTATCCTTTACGTAATTTCCATTATTGTATTGTTGCCCTAAGCGACTTATTATAAATAGTCCCTCATTTTATAGCCGCAAACAACTTAATCAATTTGGAGAATTCAGACACTCCCCCCATTTTCCCTATTCTTGTAAGATACCCTATTTGAGTAACAAATCACTCTCTTATCTAATCTTATCAAGTGATTCAAGATTAGTAGCAAGGGACCTTAATATTAGCTTATGTGTTATATTAACTACTAAGTTGTATAGTGTTCGTTGGTGTGTCACATCTAACGAATAGCTTTACGGAAGCTATTGTGATTGTCAACCTATTTGTTTTCTTCTTCAATACCTCGAAGGACCCATTGGTTGCTTTCCTTCCCTATGGTAGGCCCTACTAATTAACTTAGTTTCTCGGTACATCATATAATCTTACTATTAGAGCTTAAGGTTGTAACTAATAGCTTAGTATTGTAGTAAATGTTCCATGTTATAGTTTCGCATTTTGTTGTGCTCTATTTTTCTATTGAAAAACAGAGCAAGTGTCAAGTAATTGTGTGATACTATATTTAGTAATGTTGTGTGGAGTCTATTGTCATATTAAGAATTTGTTGAAGTTTTATTAAAAGAGAATGCCAAACCTTAGTATGCAAAGAGAGATAGATGATGTTGAGAGTGTTACTTTTGGTTAAGTACATGTTGAACAGCAAACCCTATGAACCACTGAAGAATAGATACAGAATCTCACTGCCATTATTGCTAACTTGGCCGTATATGTGCAATGACCATCTAAAAGAAATGTTGAACATAGACAAGGAATGAGAGATAGACCAAGAGGACATGGTGTGAACTTCGAGCTCTTGGTGCTATGAATACATACATAGTGCAACCACTCCAAGCTGAAGGACACACATGATGCAGACTTGAGCTAGAAAATGAGGATGTAGAAGATGATGAAGCTAAGGATGAGTAGTTCCCTTAGTATGAAGAATGTAAACTCTAAGCTCCTAAAGGGACTGAGCACATTGGTAATGCTAATGAATATGTAAAATGGGAAGAAAAGATTGAAAACATATTTGACTTCTATGATTACGAAAACTCAGTGTGTATTCGAGTAGCTACTTTAGAATTTTTTAGGTATGTAGTAACGTAGTGGAAGAAGTTATAAGCTCTACATCAACAAGTTAAATGCAAAATATAGGCCTGGAATGAGATGACGAGAGTTCTAAAGAGTATATTTGTTCCAGTATACTATGAGTAAGACTCCTTCTAATGCCTCTAAGAACTCAAACAATGTAGCTATTCAGTGGACAAGTATGTTCAAGAATTGTAGTTGCTAATGATCCATTACGATGTTGACGAGCCTGAAGCATAGACAGTAGTAAGGTTCATTTCTAGACTAAGGACAGAGATTGGTAATATAGTGGAGGTGTAGAGGCTTAGGAATCTAGATGACACTATTCGAGTGGTGCAAAGAGTCAAAAAGTAGAGGTGAAATCAGCTTAGCCAAGTATTGAGCAGTCTACCTAACTTGCTGAGCCGACCTGGATCTGACTAAGCCTGTAATAGTTTCAAGGTAGATCGCTAAGGTCAAGTACTTAGTAGACCTGATAAGGGTTAAGGTAAGACTAAGGTCGAAGAGCCTGAGGTTAGGAAGGACTAAGGTCAAAGCCTTAGGACGAAGACACGAGAGATAAAATGCTTAAAATGTCTTAGCTTTAGACATATTAGTTAATGACTGAACAAACATATGATGACTATTAAGGGTGAGACCACATAAATTGAAGTAGAGAGCGCCAATGAAGGATAGGAGGGGGTGGATATTGATCACTCGTTAGATGAGTTTCAGGAGGATTCTTATGCCTAAATTCGACCTAAATTAGGAGAATACTGCAAGGTTATGCGAAGATCACTTAGTACCTTTACTATTGATGAGAATGAATAGAGAGAGAACCTCTTTCATATGAATTATCGAGTGAATGGCAACCTATGTGCTGTGATAATTGATGGAAGGAATTATACCAATGTAATAGTGAAGGCTCTAAAGTTGCCAACATGTTCTCATCTTAGATCGTACAAGATATACTGGCTAAACGAGAAGGGAAGATTACCTGTTATCGAACAAGTTAGAGTACTGATTACTATTAGGGACAAATACAAGGATGAAGTGTTGTACGATGTCTTAGCTTTGTGTACTTCACACATACTACTTGGCTAGCCTTAGCTATTCGATTTGAGAGTGCTCTACGATGGATATAGGAACACTTATATGTTCTAAATAGATGAGAAGAAGGTTGTAGTGGCTCCTATAAGCTCAAGAGAAGCTCAGGAATCCCAAGTCACTATTTCCAAATCCTAACGAAACAAGTCCTTAGTGATTTCCCAAGTGTAGTTTTCTAAGGACATTCAGAATGAAGAGTTTATATTACTATTGGTAAGAAGATTACTTCAGCTTAAAGAGGCTGGAGAATTACTAGCCAAGGTGTAAACCTTTCTCCAGAGTTATGCCGATTTGTTTCCAATAGAACTATTAGAGGGTTTATCCCCTATGAGAGGCATAGAGCATTACATTGACCTTTAGCCTAGAGCTACTCCACCCAACCGAGTTACTTATAGGCTCAATCTCGAATAAGCAACTAAGCTGAAGAGATAAGTTGATGAGTTGATTGAGCATGGATATATCATAAAGAGCATGAGGCCCTATGTTGTACCAACTATCCTAATACCTAAAAAGGATGGCTTACAGAGAATGTGCATTGATAGTCGAGCTATCAACAAGATCACTATCAAGTACCGATATTCAATCCCATGATTAGATGATATGTTCGATGAGTTGCATGGTGTATGGATATTTTCTAAGGTTGGTCTGAAGAGTGGTTACCACTAAATAAGAATGAGACCCGGAGATGAGTGGAAGATTACTTTGATGCCATTTGGACTTACCAACATGCCGAGCATCTTGATGCGGCGTATGAATCATGTTTTGAGGTCCATGATTGGTGTCACGCCCCGAAGCGGCAGAGTCGTAACAGCCCCGCCGTGTAAACTACCCTAAGATAGAAGTTGGCCTCACAACCGCTATCCTAGACTTGATCTACACAAGGCGTCCACAACTAACCCGCTTTGAAGTAGACAATTTGCAATTTAAATAAATCATTTACCTATAAAAGTGAGGAATTATATATATATGTTATCATTCAATTATTGCAGTTAAAGTTTACAACATTTCTCTATAGTATATTCCCTAGTTATTACATCACTCGGAAATGAAAAATAATTCTAAAATAAAAACTTAGACCTTAAAATATGTATTTATTCTTCAATATTTTTCCTCACTCCCCAGGATTCAGCAGTTGCTAGCTTCGGAGTAATTGGTTGCCGCTTCTTAGCCAGCACTTGCACGATGTCTATAGGGATGTGAGCAACCACAGCTCAGTAAGTAGGGACGGAGGACTTAAAACTATACCATACACACAACAAGGTTTTCAATCACTTATTAAATGCAATGCATGTGCAAGCAAATGCCATCGCACGACATTGTCCGGCCCGTCGTGAGATTAGAGAAATTGCGCCCGCTCTAATCCGGGTTGAGGAGTTACCGTTAATGCAACAGCTCACGACCAAACCCAGGCTTGTGTAATGGAGACCTTGCTCCTCCCGCGACTACCTTCGAACCACTGTCTTCATCCCCGCCGCGACCTCCTCTCCTGTCACTTAGTTCGATTGAGGATGAAGAAGGGACCATTTTGCAATCCTGCGCTATCCCTTTCGAAGGGGTCGGTATTTGGCCGGAGAGTCCTAAATCCCCTAACGGGTTACCATGCATGTTCGGTTATGATTACTAGTCGTACATTTGATTAAGTCCAATTTAGAGCGATCAATCATTACATACAATTCATACAATATGTGCTAAAGCAACAAACAGAATCATAGCATCACCCATAATCAAGCACATGCACGCATTCAACTATCTAACAAGCACAACCAAGCATAATCTTAAGCCTCCAAAATACAGCATCGTATTAATCCCAACTTACCTCGACTCCTCGCTCGCTCACTCGAGGTCCGATCTGCTCAGGCCATCGCCGGTTATCCCTATAACACGAACGTGGTTTCAGCTTTTCATATAATTGTTATAGGATCGTTTTATCCTATAATGCTTATTGTTAGGTTTTGTTTACGGTTTAATATGCCTAATTATCTAGGTATTAAGTCTTTTATAATTATTCTAGGTTTAGGTTTAGGTTTAGGTTTGGGTTCGGTCTCGGTTTCCGCATCAATTTCCAAATTAGGTTTTGGTTCGATTTTTAAATCCTAAACATGCTCGAATCCTAATGTGAAATTAATTACATTAAACTCGAGTTTCCAAATATCCTATTGGGTCTTAATTTAGTATTCTAACCTATTTGGTACACGCTAGTCCTAATTAGGGTATCGGATTTATCCCCGATGTGAGAAAATCTTACTTTTTTATATAATTACCTAAAATTCAATCTTAATTCAGATTTAATATTATTCTGATTTTTACTCTAATATTATCTAAATAACCCTAATTTTTCCATATTTATTAATTTACAATTTCACATATTACTAATTTCTTATATTACTTACCTAATTTCCTTAATTAACTATACTTAGTACCTAAATGTTAGGATTAGGGTTCCACTGCAGAGATTAACTTCCTTAAACATCTAATTAAGATCCAAATCAGTAATTAACATCCTAATCACCTAATTAACTCCAAATTACCCAATTTTTCCATCATTTTAGGGCTAAAAATTAACTTAAAAATTTCAAAAATTAATTTAAAAAAAATGGCTTCATAGCACTGTTCTATGTCACATGAGCATCCTATAGAAAAATTTTGAGCCCCAAACTACATCCCTAAGCCTATTTAATTTCCGGTTTAATCATGCTCGGTTTTGAACAATTTGTTAAGAACCCTATATTTCCAGACATAATTAAACTAAATCAACATTTTTCCCTAAATCTACATACAATAAAACCTCAGAATAACAAGTTTCATAATTTTCTGGGCAAAATAACTAATTTTACAAAATTATACAAGAATCGGGCTGGAATCTGGACTCATCGGTTCAGGTGGCTCCGGCCACCGTGGCCTTGTCGGCCGGCCTGGGCGCTGCCACCACCGTGTGGTGGTGGTGGCCGTCCACTCCCAGCTCCTCGTTTGGTGTGGGTCCCCTTTAAAACCCCTAACTGCACAGTTTTTCTTATTTTTTTTATTTTTCTGGATTTTCTCTCGAATTTTCGACTCTCTCTAATTTTCTCTGATTTGTATCTGTCCAAATGAGCTTCTGAATTTTTCTTGCTATTTATAGACGAATTTTGTAATTATTATGCATTAATTTGATAGGATTTTGCCCAATTTCCTTGATAGGCTTTTTGTTTGTCAAATTCCTATTGGTTATTTTTTTCTTTTTCTGTCACGACCTAATCTTGCATCAGCTTATCCTCTTCTGATTTTTTCTGATTTTTTTATAATTATTTTGTATTTTTCTTTAATTATTTACTTAGTTTTCGGCCAATTTTAGTAATTACGCGTATTTTTATCTACACGTAAATACATGTAGGGTACACGTGAACATTCCTAAATATTATTTTGGTCATTCTAAAATTTTTAGTATACATATAATCTATCTCTAATAATTTATTAGTTATTATATTACACTTTTTGCCTTTTTGGTAATTAGCAGTTATTATGCTTAAAATTTGAAAATTTTATAGTCTCCCATTTTACTACTTATTTTCTTAAATTTAAGTTTACAGGGTCATTTTTGCTGGTATCTTGTTAAATAGTTTATAATTTGGGTGTGATCGGATCCTTTAGCCGATCGCCCTAAACCTTGGGTTCTAAGTTCAATCTTACGATTACTTGGCTGAACTTTGGGGCTTACAATTGGTAAATATGTTGTGGTCTATTTTGACGACATTTTAGTATATAGTGCCAATCTCAACTCTCATGTTGAGCACTTGAGATCAATATTTGATATCCTCCGAGCTAAACGGTTATTCGATAACTTAAAGAAATACGTGTTATGTCAAAGCGAGCTAGTATTCCTTAGATATGCTGTCTTTGGAAGAGGTATCAGGGGTGATGATGAGAAGGTCCAAGTTATTCTCGAACGACCAATGCTGCCGAGTTATTCTTGAATGGTCGTTTTATCAAAGATTCATTTAGAACTTTAGTTCCATAGCTATCTTACTAATTTAGTTAACTAGGAAGAATTTTGAATTTAGATGGTCCAAGAAAGCTCAGAAAAGTTTTGATGAGATCAAGTCTAAATTGACTTCTACTCCAATAATTGTATCGCTTGGCTTCGAGAAAGTCTTTGAATTGGGGTATGATGCTTCAGGAGTGGATATTAGTGCTATCCTTATGCAAGAACATTGACCTGTTACAATATATAGTGAAAAACTCAAAGGTGCAACTCTAAATTACTCAGCATATGATAAGGAGCTTTATGCCCTTGTTCGAGCTCTTTAGCATTGGAACATGACTTGTTGCCGAGAGAGTTTAGTATTTACACGAACCACGACTCCCTCAAACACCTTAAAGGCCAACATAAACTCTCTTAACGCTATGCTAAATGGGTCAAGTTCTTGGAAATCTTTTGCTATATCATCGAATATAAGGAGGGAAGTGCCAACACTGCGATCGATGCCCTTTCTAGTTGGTATGTTCTTATTACAACATTATAGGCTATAATACTTGGGTTTTATACCATACTTGATCAACATGAAAATGATTCATAGTTTGGACCCTTGGTGGCTAAGTGCAATGTTGGAGGAGTAATAGATGCATTCAACTTAAGCCAAAGGTTCTTGATGAAAGGAAAATAAGTATATGTGCTAAGCAATTTTGCTTAGGAATTACTTGCTTAGAAGCCTATGGTAAGGCCTTGGCTAGCTTTTTTAGGGAAAAGAGAACTGTCGAGCTATTGAAAAAATATTTCTATTGGCTTGAGATGATGAGGAATGTACACAAAATTCTTAAACCTTGCGAGGTATAAAAGCAAGTCAAAGCAAAAAAGGAGCCATATGGGGAATATACACTTCTGTCCATACTTGAATGGCTATGGACTGATTTAAGCATGGATTTCATGCTTGACCTACTCAAAACACCTCGAAAATGTGATTCTATTATGGTGGTGGTTGATTAGCTCAACAAAATAAGCCACTTCATCCCTTATCACATACTAATGATGCTTTATTTGTTACAAACCTCTTTTTGTAGGAGATTGTACAACTGCATGGCATTCCAAGAAGTATTGTTTTAGATCATGATTCAATATGGAAGAAGCTCAGCACTAAACTAATGTTTAGTACTTCTTGTCACCTACAGATAGATGGCTAAACAAAGGTTATAAATAGAATAATAGGCTACTTGCTTCGAGCTACTGTTGGGAAGAATCCATATGATTGGATTTGTGCCTACCATTTATAGAATTTGCTTGTAACCGCTTAACATAAAGACCACCTTTCGAGGTTGTCATTGGACTTAATCTGAACTTACCATTAATAAGATTGTTAGCTTAACCTCTTCGAGAGAAAATCAATTAGGTTTGCAACACACTAAAGAAGTCCAGGGATTACATTAGAAGGTTGCCAAATAACTAGCCAAGGTAGTTGCTCAACAACGAAAGCATGGGAATAATCGGCAAAAGCATGTCATTCATAACCTAAGAAACCTTGTTTGGGTTTACCTTAGCAAAGAACGATTTCCAAGAAGGAGGATAAGCAAGCTATCCCTCAGGTCGAATGATCCCTTCAAGATCTTGTGGTGGATAAATAATCACAGTTATGAGCTAAAATTGCTTCAAGGCTATGAAGTATACCCTACCTTCAATGTTTCTGATCTGATGCATTATGTACCGAAAGGAGAAGCAGATTATGATTTGAAGGCAAATCTTCAACAACTTTGGAGAGTTGATGGAGTATCGACCTCTGGACCCTTACTCGAGCCAGACTTCAAGGCTTGCAAGACCTTACTAAGAAGATTCTATTTGCTGAGCTTGATCTTAATAAGCTCATCTACCAAGAAGGCTAGATGGCAAACACTTTGAGTGCTTTGGTCAAACATATACCGGTCTGCTCCATCTCTCACTTAGATGCTGTAAAGTCCAATATTCATTGGTGCATCACATCTAACGAGCAGCTTTACGAAAGCTACTATAATTGCTAACCTATTTGTTTTCTTCTTTGATATCTAGAAGGGCCATTGGTTGCTTTCCTCCTTTTTAGTAAGCTCTAGTGCTTAACTCATCTCCTAAGCACATTACTATCTTTTATAAACAATCTAATTTAAATTCCAATGCAAATACCACATCCATCCATAAACCTACAAATCAATTTTCCAAACCAACAACCATTAACCCAATTTCAAATAGTAATTCCACCTAGTCTAAACCATCTTTGCCCATTAGAAAAATGCCTACAGAACAGATGATGTCAAGAAGACAACAAGGATTATGTTAATATTGTGATGAAAAATTCAGTAAAAATCATAAATGTAAGTTAAAATTTCTTTTGTTATTAAGTGAGGATGAAGTAGACATACTTGTCGAAAGTGAAATAGAAGATTCTAGACAACAAGATTCTAATAATCCTTTGACTATTAGTTACCACACGTTATCAAGGTCATTAGCGCCTTACATATTGAAATTTCAAGGTTGTATTAATAGATATTCTATCACGGTGTTTGTAGATAGTGGTAAAATAGCACACAATTTTTTACAAACTAGATTGGTTAGACATTTAAATCTACCAATCTCACCAAGTGCTTAGTTTAAGGTTTTAGTAGGAAATGGAGAGTCATCATAGTGTGAAGGATTATAACAATGCTCTATTGTGAATTCAAAACATCACATATGACATGGATTTTTTTTTTTTTTTTTTGTCTTACCTATACAAGGAATTAAGATAATATTAAGTGTACAATGGTTATAACAGCTCGTACTAGTAACCATTGATTACATTGGACTCACTATGAAATTTGAATGTCATGGTAGAATGATGGAGTTGGATGGGTGTAAAGTGGATAGTATTGCACATATTACACTCAACAATTCAAGAGGTTACATGAGATATATTATATGGTGTCGTGTTTCTAACTGTTGGCTTAGAATATGCAAGGTAATACATGTAAGGATACTACTAGCAATAATGATATCAAGCAATTGTTGGGCAAATTTCCTTATGTATTTGAGGCGCCTTCTTATTGTTACCTTTAAGAGAGATCCAACATAAGATTCATTTGGTGAATGAATCAGCACCTGTAAATGTGAAACCATACCGGTATCTACACTTTCAAAAGGAAGAGATTGAGAAGCAAGTCAAAGAAATGCTCAATCAGGAATTGATACAGCATAAGACATGCCTATTTTGTTTCAACCGTGGCATCTTCTCAATACTAAGTTTCAACTGCACGAATTACATGCTTAAGAGGAGAAAAAAAGCCTTGAACAACAGACGTCATATTTAATCATCCTATTTATCCTTCTACCCTCTAAACATCGTAATAGTTATAACTGGAATAAATATACTTTCAATTTTTAACAATATAACGGCTAAACTTTTATTTTTTGCAATTAAGTGTTTACACTTTCAATTCGTTGCAATTTAATGAAAACTTATTCACTAAAATACCAACAAATTTGAAAGTGTAAAGACTTTAATTATATTCAAATTAAGACACTAATCCTCTTTTATAGATACTATTGTACACTACATTGTAATCTAGCTAATAATATATAATGTTCTTAATATCAAAGCAAGAGGTATTAGTTTAATTCCCCTACATTGTTAGTCAATCCTCATCTAATTAAATGTCACCTAATGTGTCTTTGTAGCAGTTTAGCTCATAAATGATGGGTGCCAAGAGCTCACAACAAATCTGCAAGCTTAAGCATTTCGATAAGTTAGTTGCAATGCCACCTTTATAATCCTCTGTAAATTCTTGTGGCGAACTGCATTGAAATCAAACTAATAATACAAACCATCACACAATTGTTCATTGGAAAGTCTCCATTTCACCTTTTATTTTATTTATTTTATTTGGATCAAGTTATTATATTTTTACGGTTATGTACTCTAGGTTATTCCAAACTTATAAACTCCAACATTTATATCATTTTATATATAGTCATTTACTAATAAATAAAAAGTACTTACATTTCTTTACGATAGAGCACGATTGAGAAATAAATAATCAATTTAAATGTAAATAAAGGTAATACATATAAGAGTAGCATTGCTAAAGAGATGAAAAATTAAAAACAGAAAAAAATTTACGGAACTTAAACCAAACCAGACGAAACCATTTTGATGTTGTCCCATTCGAAATCCCTAAATCATTTAAAGCAATTCACAATTCTACGAACTATAATAACACACTAAATCTCATTGAACTATCCAGAAAGGCAACTGATTTACCGATACAACTCACTAGATCATTGCCTCTAAAAGACTCCAATAGAAGTTTAGGAATTCCATCTTTTATGTTTACACTAAGAACCGCTGTATTCATTGATAACGCTACATTTAACCAGCCAAATCGTTGTATTATACTGAAGATGGAAAAAAGGAGGGCTGGAGTTGTTTGGGTTGGGGATTTAGGGTTTGTGTGTGTGTGTGTGTGTGTGTGTGTGGGGTGGGGTTGGGGGGGGGTGGGG